>BMAO01003302.1:0-27527 GCA_019973975.1 Trichonephila clavata | reverse complement strand
ATATAGCATGCAGTCACACCACTAAAAATATTTGTAACAAAATTGAAATTGAATTATTATAATCAATTATATTTCAAAGAAATTAATAAAGGGACTCATTCTAACAAGGCAAATCAATTTAAGAAACATATTTAACAAATTTAAAATTTAAATTCAAATGATCAATAATTGCACCAGAGATTACTTTTAATACTGGTGGTTTTTCAAAATATCATAGCAGGGCTGCAACCATTGATGTAAATACAAAAACAAAAAATTCTGTATACTCAGATATACATTTATTTCCCATAAGTATTTACACTCCTCTTTTGCGAAAACTTCAAAAATAAGAGTAAATTCTCATCTATGAATTTTTTAGAATTCGTGACACAGAAATGATTGCCTTTGCAAATATAATTCCACTTGAGCAATTTTCATGGAAGTTGCATGAAATACTTGTTTTGTCATTTCCAGTTACGCTATGTTTGAAAAGGCGAAATTCAATTTATTTTTTTAAATGCTTTTTTTATTAAAGGAAATACCTTAACCAGAGTGGAATGCGATTAAAGAGTGTTTACGGTTCCTAACTAGTGCAGAACTTGTATCCTGGAACTTCTTCGGGGGGAAAAAAACGGAGATCATCAGCCTTTTTAGACAGACAAACCATCTTATCGCTTTTTGTTTTTGGTTTCAGTAGAGCGCCATCACGGGTCACATCCAGAAGAATTCATGAAGATTTGTCAAAATTCAGAATCGGAACAACACCTTAACTATAACATGTTAATAATTCATGTTTTCTTTTGAATATATTATGGATCTCACAAAAATGAGTTTGAAACAAATAAAATGCATTTTAAAGTAGATATTAAAATTAATCATGGTTTTAAAAATTAGTTAATTTTGCAGCTGTTTTTCTTATTCAAATTCGGGCTAATTTTAACATTGTCGTGTGTTCTGTTTGTCCATTACATTACATATGACGACTTATAAAGTTCTCTCGCCCCCCTCTTTCTCTTTCTTTCCCCCTTTCTTCTCTCTCTCTGAAAATGCACCCAACTTTTTTTTTACGTCTTTTGAAAAGAATTGCTGGCTCGAAATGGGGTTGTTTTAAAACAACTCTAGAATTAACATATAACGCTTACATTCTGCCACTCATTACCTACCGCTGCGAGCCTTTGGCTGCGGCATCTAAACAGGTGATTGATCTCCTAGAAGTGTTCCATAACCGAGCATTACGGCTAATTACGGGAGCTGTGAAATCAACACCAATCGATGCTCTGTTGTTATCAACCCATCAAATGCCTATTAAATCTATTACAGAAGAACGGGCTTTATTATTTGGGAGAAAATTACTAGAATCCTAGAATGCCTATCCCTTTGGAAGGATTCTTTATCCTATATCAACAGAAATCTCAAATCACAGAGGTCAGACTCCTTCAGAAAGTCATGGCTTTTAAAGAGCTTCATAGTTTTCATTTCGAACCAGAAGATCTAATAAAATCTTCCTGCCCTACTGAAAGGTATGACTTTGTACTTACGACAGAGCTGCTCCATGAGATCCAAAAGAAAGAAACAGATAGCCAAATCATAAAAATCCTTTCTTAGGAGACTTTGGATTCCTAATACCCTGAAGATGAATGGCTATACGCTTACACGGATGGTTCCAAGTTGATAGATAACAGTAATGCTGGTGCTGGAGTTTGCTCTGCATCCTATTCTCCTTCTATACAACCAATAGGAGTTTGCAGCACTTCTTTTGAAGTCGAAATTGCAGCTATACGTGTATTGCTCTATCTCAACTTCTTCAGATCATGTTTCAAAAGTAGTTATTTTGTGTGATTCAGGGCGGCCTTCCAAGCAATATTTTCCATCGAGGCACCTTTGTCAGAGGATATTCTCAAATGACAACTGTTAATTTTCGATTTACTTCAATGCAATATAGACATTGCCATGCAAGGGATTCCGGCACACTGTGGCATTGATGGGAATGAAAATGCCGATTGCATGGCGAAGAAGGGGACAAAAATCTTTAAAACCTCTAACAATACAGTTCCTTTTTATAGTGCCAAAAGAATTATAAGGAAATACAACAGAGAGCACTTCTGGTCTAAATTCAACCCAAAGAATAAACAAAAAGTGTGGTTTAGCAAACTCTTTCATATTCCAAAATGGCCACGAGATAGAGCTGTAGCCGATTTTCGAATCGCCACTGGCCACGATTGCCTGTCCAAGCATCTAAATATGATAGGCATTGCCCAGAGTCCACTTTGTAAACTGTGCGACTCCAATGAAGAAATGGACGCCATTCATTTGGCACGCTGCCGTGCACTCAGCTCTGGATCCATGTGGAACAGATATTGGGAGGCCAGACACAAAACGTGTGATTTATAGACTATTTTGTGAACTTGTGTTTCTCTTCTAATTTTTCTTTTATTATTTTGTGTTGTCCTTTGTTTTTTCAATATTCTCTGTTTCTCAAAAAACAAAACAATAAAAAATAAAAAATAAACATTTTTTTTTTATTTGGTAGATACGTTTCTTGGAAAACCTTGCAAAAAAAAAATCGTGTAAAAAAATACATGCGGCACATGGTAAATTTGGGGATATGTTCCACAATTTTAAAAAATCGTTAAGTTGAAAAATCTCTAAATATTTTTCCAAAAAACCGCGCAAAAAAGAATAATAAAATCCATGTTAAATATTTATTAGACAAGAACAATTCCTTTTTATTACAAAAAAAAAATAATTAAGCCTTGTGTGCAGTGAATTCTATCTATAAAAGTACATACTGAATTGAACTGAACTCAGTGGCTCAACAGCCCATAATGTCGAAGACCTATTGTGCCTACTTCAGTATACGTGACCTTAGGCGCAAGTGCAGATGTTTCGGTCAAGTGGTCAGTCTGGCGCGACAGAACTTCAAGACTTCAGAATCAATATTTCAATATTCTGGTTATAAGAATTAATGTTTACATGAACTACATTAAAAATGCAGTCTTTGAACCTTGCAGCATTATATATATATGTGTGGTAAATGTATTTCTTCTTAATGGATGTCAGAAAGCGATGCTTTGAGTAATCATCTCACCGATATATATATTCCTTTTATATTTATAAATCTTATACCACAAGGATTTTAAATCTGACATAATGTAAAATTCTAACGTTATCGATTTAGCAACTGTACTTGTTAAAGACATAACATTTTATACTGCTTTCACCACATGTGGTTATTTTTTTGTATTTATAGAACAGGTTCTTACAAAGTCAATCAGTAAAAAAATCTGGCTACACACACACAGTGGGCTTATCAATCAAAAGTTTTATTCTTAAAATATGCTTTCCCTTAAAAACATTGTCTGGTTAAATTTAAACATATATATAGAGAGAAAGTTAGAAGTTTCTCAACAAAATTTTTTTGCATACAAAAATAAGGATCAATAATATGTTTCATTCCTTTGCTAATGTATTATTATATAATACGAACTAAAATTTGCGTAAGTTCAAATAGAATTCTGAATTAATTGTTGATAATGCTATCACACATCACGAGGCATCAAAACGTAAGTGATAAAGAATTCTAATTTGTCCCTATATACACTTTAATATCCTTCTCCCCCCTATTATATGTAAGCTATTAAAAATAGCTTACATATTGCAAACAGTTGTAGATTGCATAAAAAAGCATTCAATTTGCTTACGAGTTTAGATTGAGAGAATGTTATAGTTATAGTACATATAATCTGAATGGAATGGATACAATCTGGATAGAAATAATTAATAAAATTAGTGAAAGTAGATGTTTTAAATTTAAAATTATATAAAAAAAACTGATTTAGATTTTTTAAAACTTAAAACTACTGTAAGAAAAAATCAGAACTGGAAAAAAGAAGAACAAAATTTTCCCTTGTATTGGGATTGATATATTTTACTTTATTCATTCCGAAAAACCGACGCGTAACATTTTAAAAAATTGAATTTTGATCTTTTTTTTTAAAAAAAATGCCTTATATATATTTTCGATTTTCTTTGTCAAGCTACGACTTCGATTGAGTCCATAAGACAATATCCCCCCTCCTCCCAAATGTTAAATCTGGATTAAAAATTTTGGTTTTCTCGGAAATGATTCTGTCATATAATCTTGCATTTTTATTTTCTTCTTCTTTTTTTTAAAAAAAACTTTAAACATTATCTTTGAATCAGGATAAATGTGACCTATATTGGAATGGAGTCTATAATAAAATCATCACACAATTGGGGAAAAGAAAATTGAAAAAGCAGTTTGAAAAATTCTTTTTATTGTTCGAAAAAAACAGGTCGTATTCCAAGACTCATACTCTTCACATCAAGAAAAGTCTCATTGTTTAAATTTTTTGCCACTGTGCCTCTCCTTTCTTCATGCCGCGTGGGCGTCAGGATCTAAGACGAGAGTTGGCTGGACAGTATTCGGCATATTCCTCCCACGAGCAACCAGCATTTCCGTGGCAGCACTCATCGATGATGCCTCTCTTGATAAGGGCGTGGTGAGCGGCAGAACGCTTCCGACGGCGCCCCAGGAAGCGGTGGGCCTGTTGGTCATCTACAAAGGGCTCTGGGGAAAACAAAAATAATATAATTGTTGTCATTGTTTGCTAGCATTTCGTATATTAGGGTTCATTACGAAATCAACGTCTCGTTGAGTATTGGTTTTTGGGTACTTACGTATTAGCGCAACCTATTGGCGACATTATATGAAACGAAACACCTGGTTAGCAATTCAGCGCGTATGACTCATAGGAAATCAGGGTTGCCAGCTTGACGAATTATTAATAGAGTTGGCGATTGTTGCGATAATTCGTAAGTACCGTTTTTAGATTATGATGCTATACTACTATTTTGCACTAAATCATCAAAGTATTTGTTTTTAATTTGTTATTATATTTGTGCCAACTCGAAAAAAAAAATCATAAATTAAAAAAAAAAAATTTGAGAGAGAGAAAGAATGCGGATTTTTCTCTCAATCTATTTTTACCTGCTATTTTCTTCTTTCGTTTCACTGCGTAAATATCTTTCTGGCAAACCCAATCCATGTGTATTAAGAGATCGTGGTAACATCTGCGGTGCCTTTCGGTATGCCACACTGTTCTCCAATCGTCGTCGCTCCTGCAAGGAAATTACTTTAGAACGATCATTGCATGGAGGTAAAATTTCATTCTTAAGTTTGAGAAAAATTTGACTTTTTTCATAACTGTTGACTGCTTACGAAACAAGGCCAAAATTCTGTTGAAGATATAGAAAACATTTAGGTACTTCTGTACTATACCGTCGACCAATTTCGTCAAATTGAAAGACATCGCCAAATGCCGCGATATGCAGCCAATAGTAGGAAACCATCTACAGGCTTGTTCGAACATAATTATAACAAAGATGACAGCATTTGGCAACATCCTTTGAATTGACGATGTCTTCCGGTTTGGTGAAAGTTGGTCGACAATATATTACGCAAATACCAATATTAACTATGTTGGTAGCCAACCAATAAACAACATCTTGAGACATTAGAGGATGGAAATGATGAATTTTTTTGGAGGAAAACTTCTGTTTATATTTATAACCAAAATAAATGAACATGACAGGCTTAGATATATTTTATCATCAAGATTAAATAAAACATCAAGAGATTAGAACTCAAGAAATGGGATTATCATGAATATTTTCAATATAAGATTTACTTTTTTATGAACTATAGTGTATAGAGTACATAAAAAAATGAATGATACAAGAATATTTTGTAATTCAAAAATGAGCTTCAATATTGGATGGAAGCTGTGCCGGTTTATCCAATGGGCGCTTGGACGCCAGGAGTCCGGATAAGCTGAATTTGACCAGATTTTCTGGTTATTAATTTCGATTCTCCAGTGCCAAGGGGGCCTGTACATATTCTGCCCCCAGGGCCCGAAATGAGCTTAAATCAGCACTGGATGGAAGGAATGATAATATACATGTTCAAACATAAAAATAATAATCTTGAAAGGAATATATACAGTCGGACCACTTAACGAAGTCGCTACCCCCCCCCCCCCTGCAAAAGTTCGTTATATTGAAAATTCGTTATACAGAAGTTCAGTTTTCAGTATTTTTTTTTTCAATGGGGCTGCACATTGTTTTTTTTTGAAAAAACCTTTGCAGACCTAGTACACATTCCCCAGGAGCTGGTATCACTTTTTAGTGCTGCGCCATATAGGCGATACCAATTACAGCAAGCAATTTTGACGCCCAGTTTTCTCCACAGAGGGAGGCACCTGAGCTCTTGGCGATGCGAACCAGTACTAGGATTTAATTTTGCCGAGAGCATCCAAGCCAAACAGACACTCTAGGGATCTTGTTACATGCCGCATAATCATACGACATGGCCGCTGTCGATTTTCTGCATCATGAAAATCCACCGACTTGGGCCGGGGTCGAACCCGCAACCATGGGTGCAGAAGGCTAGCGACAAACCAACCACGCCACCCAGCCGGCTCATTTTTCAATATACTTTATAAACCACATAAAACAAATTTTAAATTTATAAACACTATACATTAAAAAAAGTAATTATTCGCACACCTTTTTGTATAAATTATCTTTATTTTATATATATATTTATATATTTTATATTTTTATATATATATTTATATATCTTACTTATCAAGAAGAAAAAAAAACTGCAAGGAAAACAAGAAAAAGAATGTCGAGGTCACTGTATTTTCATTAAGAAAATAATTTCGCATTAAAATTAATGAAATTTCCAAGGACATTTTCTAATTTAAAGCATAAAAACAATTTAAAACATATATTCCTATTCAGGCCAGTTCTTAAGGGCTTTTTTTTTATCCCTGTCCTTTGTTGTTTGCGACTTGCAGAAGAAGCGCCGTACTGTAGTATTTGAGAACATCAATACAGCAGAAATTTAAAAAGAAAGATTATTTACCTAGCTTTAAAAATATTTTCCCACACAGGATCTATTTCCATTTCTGCAACTACAGTCAACCAGAGCACACACAGCAAGAGACTACAGCGCAGGGATACTAGAGACGCACCCATTGTACCTAGAAAGAATGAACATATAAAATGATTCGATTTTCATAAAAACACTTGAAAACTTTTCTCCAAAATAAAAGGAATTTTTATGTAAAATAAATCAAATGTTACCAATGATTTAATATTTTGTTTATCTTTTTGTTTTGTTTTATTTTTATTATGCAATAAAAAATAAATTTTTAAAATATTATGGCTTTCAAGACATTTGGATTAAAAAAAATATCGTTTTAACCGCTTGCCTGATTATCCCGAGTTATCTCGGGTTTGTATATATTGCAGTTAATTATTTTATCCCGAGAAGATTATAAATGTAAAAAGGATAGTTGCGTTAAAAAAAAAAGTAAAATAATGGTGACAATGCAAGATAGCAAAAGCGATGGTTTTTCAAATAGTGATTATGAAGAGGTGAACATTGAAAATAGTAGAAGTGATTCTTTTGTATGTAGCCTTATTGAAGACGATTGTATACCTTTATTTAAGCCAGTTATTATATTCTCGTTAAGAGATTTCAGAGATAAGCCAGTAAGAAAAGAGACCAGATACCAGTGTACAGAATGTCAGGTATCATTTTGTGTTGTCCCTTCTTTCAAAAACTATCATACAAAGACTAATATTTGACTTTTTTCCATTTGCCCGAGAAAACTCGGGTTAGTAAACTCATATTAAAACTAAATGCTTTTACACCTGTAAAAAATTAAAAATTCAACATAAAACTTCCATATTTTTTTTCGTTTCCTTTCCTTGTATATAATAATAAAATTTAAAAAAAATGATGATTTTTTCATTTCTTTGTCAAAAAAATTTGTAAGGGAAGCGGTTAAGTAAAGATGAGTAAGTTTATGAACAAGAGACACCAGGGATGGAAAAAAAAGACCGTCGAATGTTGATCCTCTACTTGATTATCATCTTTGTTTTTTTATGTATTGTAGAAACTTAAAATTACTAATGGGGCAACAATGGAGTTTTCATGTTGTTCTAATTAATGCGAGAATAAAAATAGCTTTGAGTTGTTATTCAAGAGTTTTGGAGCATTAATAACTACTAAATAACTAGAGAATTATATTTATTAAGAGTTCTACGCCATTTTCTGCTTTTCGAGTGATATTTTGAGATGATAAGATTAAATTGACTACTCACAATTTGTCTTATTTGATATTCCAAACGGAACAAAGACTTCATTAATTTTTGTTACTTGTGATAAAGAACTATTTAGAACATATTTTTCTTTAGAAACATAATTATTTTTATAAGTTAAGTTTTTTGTGTCTTGTGTCTTTTTAAGAGGCGATCATATTAATTTTAACTAATGAAACTTTAATAAATTATAAGGAGAACTCATGAAACAGTTTTATCTATATTTAATGAAAAAATTCATTTCAACAACTGGAAGCATATAAAAGCTTTTATATGTTCATTTGTTAAAAAGAATGGAAACAAAAAT
This sequence comes from Trichonephila clavata, assembly GCA_019973975.1. Lineage (NCBI taxonomy): Eukaryota > Metazoa > Arthropoda > Arachnida > Araneae > Nephilidae > Trichonephila > Trichonephila clavata. Next base: position 19,045 of record BMAO01003302.1, on the reverse strand, counting down.
ATTAAAAAAGCCTAACCTTCAAAAGTTAAATATCACAAATATTAATCCTGTAAAATGAAAGAGAGAGAGGAAGAAATTTCAATTCATTCTCATCATTAAAACATATTTATTCCTTAGTTCTTTTTTTCAATCCCTACTCTATTAGCTCATTATCTATATATATATTTATCTTGTTCAAATTTTCAATCGTTAATAAAATACTTTCTATTTATCCAATCAAGTTCGAATAATTTTTTTAAAGCTTGTAGTGGATGACACTTGATGTTCATACTGTTCTATAAAATATTAATTAATTAATTAAATCATATTAAATTAATTACCGGTTTTCGACGCCAACTTAACTTCGCCTCCATTGTTGTAACAATGTAACTGTTAAAGCAATGACAAAAGTTGGCTTCGAAAACCGGTTTTTCAGCCAAACTAACCAAACTGGGTATGCATTGTTACAACAATGCAGACACACACACACAAATCATGGTCTTTTTTTCAATTCCTACAATTTTAATTCACTCTCTCCTATATATATATATACATCTTATTCAAATTTTCAGTCGTTAATAAAATTATTTCTATTCATCCATTCAAAGTAGGAATTGACTTAAAAACTTTTTTTTATATTACTTGTTTTCAAAAGAAACGTATCTGGAGATTTTAGAATTCTTTGCCAATGATAAAAGTTTATAAGCATGTATACAATTAAGTGTGTAGAAGTTATTAAATAAGAACAAAATATAACTTATATATGAATTTCTAAGCTCTATCGTGCTAAGATAAAATACAATGAAGAATCCCCAAATAAAAATTATAGAAAAATTATATGATGTTTTAAATGAATAATGAAATTTTTATATACGTAGTATCTTTCACTAAAAATATATAATATATAGATATATCTACTATTTATGTACAATGCATTGGCAACGATTGAGGAAAGCGAAAAGAAGAATGAACGTGGTTGTTATTTCTCTCTTTCTGTGATCCTGGATTAGTTTTAATGTTATTAAAAACGATTTTTCTGAATGCAGATTTTTAATATAAATGCAACACTTGAATTCAAGTGTTGCAAAAGACTTAAGAAACAAAACTAGAATAAATTATTTTTATTAGGATTTGATTGGTGATGTTTACAAATACGAATTGTAACGGAGTTTAGATTTTCATCGTGAATTCTAATTAAAATCATTCACTTGAAAGAACAACTTCACAAATATAGCAAATTAAGTAATTTTGATTTTTTAACTCCGCATTTCCTTCGTAATCCTATTCCATTGCGTATTGAATTTGGCCTTTGAAAATTGAATTTTTTGTTACATTAAGCTTCCGAGATTCCATTTTTTTTTTTTTAAAAAAAAACTAATTTGAAATTAAGTGAAAAACTTTTAAGAAATTAAAAGTGAGCAAATTTCGTACAATGTTTCAGGTTGAGTCATGAAAAGCTTCTGTTTTTTTTTTATCAGGAATTTATTTTGCTTTCATTAAATAACTAAATTGTAATAATCTACTATGTTTTCACCACTATTATATATGAACGTCTTCCGTCTTTCTGGAAGCTTGCAAATTTTTTCCTAATAAAATGGGATTTGTTTGGACTCGACGAAATCTTCGACAGCCTGATCAACTTCCACTTCAGAATGGAAGGTTTCTCAATTCAAAAAGTTCTGTAAGGAACAGAAAAGTCGATAATCCGTCGGTACAAGATTCGGGGAGTAAGGTGGGTAAGACGGGTGTGGTAAGACAAACCACATTCAAGCTCAAGAACTTTTTGCGACCCCCCCCCCCTTTATTGAGATTGTGAGGTACCAACACTTCTAACGTGCTGACTTTCCCTAATTTCACCAAGAAGTGGCGGACAGCTCATTGTGACATGAGATCTTTGTTCCTTCATTGAGATTTTGAGGTACCCATATTCCTAACTTGCTGACTTTTCCTAATTTCTCCAGGAGTTGGAGAACAGCTCATTGTGACATGAGATATTTATTCCCTTCATTGAGATTGAGATGTAGACATACTTCTAATTTTGAGACTTTCTGTATCTTCTCCAGGAGTTGGCGAACAGCTATTGTGACAAGAGATCTTTATTCCCTTCATTAAGATTGTTATTTACTCATACTCCTAATTTGCTGACTTTCCCTAATTTCTACAGGAGGAGGTGAACAGCTCATTGTGTCATTAGAACTTTGTTCCCTTCATTGAGATTGTGAGGTACTCATACTCCTAACTTGCTGACTTACCCTAATATCTCCAGGAGGTGGTGAACAGCTCATTGTGACATGTTCAAACTTTCTGCTGTATATGTTGTTGATTGATGTAGATTTTGTTTCAATACTGCCTTTATAAAATGTCGCCTTTAAAGTCAGAAGGCCATTATCAGTTCGTTATTTAGAGCTCTTTCATTTGAGTCAAATTGTGCAGCATATAAGAAAATGGGCAATTGAGTGTTTATTAATATCGCACTATAACAGGCTATTGGTGACGGACCTCGTAATTTTGAACTATGGTCAAGTAACACGGACGACACTTGAGCTGGCACTTTCCTCCCCACCAACGGATGGACTTTGAGCCTTGAAAAATTTAATGTGCATCAGGGCTCTCTATACGGAGGGTCTACAGTGGTCCTAGGGGCCAAGCTTATAACACGCTGACCACAAGTCCATGACAATGACCACAAGGCTACTGTGACCGTGGCTCATAACAGAAGAAGCAGGAAATCGGGAGCTAGTTTTGAATAGAAATAGACTAGGTCCCTTCCACGTGGACAACCATCGCTCACTACTGAGTTAAGATCTCGAAAACCAGGTTCTCCTCTCCATTAGTTGATTCAACTAAAAGGATATTGCGGAAACCACGCTCTTCACACACGGTTACTTGTGTATTGAAAATGGAGAATGCTTTTCTATAACTTCGGACTCAAGCATTGTGTCTATGAGTCTGGAACTCCCTTTTCAGTTAACTTTGAGGCGGCCCATGAAAGGAATTATCTCCCCTCTCTACATCAGAGAAGTGGCGATAGAAAACGAGTTGACTGACACAAAGCTGCCACGTGCGAAACCAACCTTAAAAGTCGTTTCCCCGGAAAGGAATTTGGAAAACCAATTTTGACCACCCCATTGGTTATTAGTCCTTCGTCGTACAACTTGTAACTTTTTCATGCATTCAACATTAAAAAATAATGGATTATGAATCTTTATTTGTATTGAATTAGGTAAGAAAATAATTCAATATATTTGACAAAAGTACTATTACGACCTTTTCCTGGTAACAGCAGAAAATCTTGCTTAATTTATTAAATGATAATTATAATTCTATACGCTTATTCAACCGTAAAGAAAAATCAGCCAATAACGCCAATGTTAAGAAACTGTTATGAATTACAACAGATTATTATACTATCAATATACAGAGTAAGTCAAAATGAATATAGCGATTACAAATGGCTGTAACTATTGAATGGAAAAGAATTTATCGATAAGATTTACACAGAGTGTAGGCAGAACTTCAAAATTTTGTGTACATACGTCATAGATGTTCTATGTGACTTCCCTTGGTCACACGGACATCTAGGTAGTACTCCATTTCACGACATACATTTTGAAGCATTTGTGCAGTCACCGACGCAAGCGCATTAGAAATGCGTACTTTCAGTTCTTCAATTGTTTTGGGTATGGAAGTACATGTACCCTGTCTTTCACATAACCCCATAAAAAATTCGCATGGTATCAAGTCTGGCGATCTCGGTGGCCAAGAGCAAAATAAATCATCGGCATCTCCACTTCGACTAATCCAACGCTTTGGTTTTAAAATGTGTGAACCTCCATACCCAAATGGGGGGGGGGTGCTCTCTCTTGCGGAAAGATATAATCGGTGGAATCAGTCTGGCTGTGGCATTAACCATAGCTGAAGCATATCAAGGTAAACATTTGGTGTAACACTTCATTCAAAGAAGAAAAAACGACCGTAAAATTTACGTTTGCCTTGTCTGCGTGACCAAGGGAAGTCACAGAGAACATCTATGACGTATGTATACAAAATTTTGAAGTTCCTTCTGCATTATGTGTAAATCTTATCAATAAATTCTTTTCCAAAATAGTTATAGGCGCTTGTAATAGCTATATTCTTTTGACTTGCCCTGTATTTTTGCCTAAGAATAGCTTTTAATAAATTCTATCCCATAGTTTCTCTCTATTCAGAATTTCTAATAAGGAATTTCACAGATATAATGGTTATACAAGTTGAAATAAAAGTGTTAATGAACTTTTTTAATATTGTAAGCATATTCTGATCAATAAAAATACTTAAATGTAATTTCTCTTTTATTTTCAGACTTATGGATATACTCTTTGTAAAAATGCTTGACATTTATTTTACTATTGTAAGATAAGTTTTAAGACCAATTATAAAACATTTTTTAATGTTTAACATTCTACTGAGGTATGAAATATATACCAAAGTGATACATACACATTGCTAATACAAGTTTAAAAACTGGAAACTTTAGAAAGAACTTCTTAGATAAACCTACTTGTATTATGCCATTTCAAAGGAAAGCTTCTATTCCTTTACATCAAATGCCCGCTTGAAAAAGCTATCACAAATCACACATAGCAACAACTTTAAAAGAGCCACTGTTTCTGCCCATATGTGACGAAATAGGACTTAAAGGAGAAAAAAAACTCTTTTGAAAAGAGTTGCTCGGATTTGAATACTTCGCAAGGAATTCGGACAAAAAATCTTCGAAGTTAAATCCCTACCAAAATACTTACACTAAGAAGTTCATTTGATCATGCAAATTTATTCAGTTCTCTGCATTTGAAAGATTTGTTCGTCTGAGACGGATTTGACATCACTATTATTCGGATATCTATTTGTCAGAAAGCCTTTTTCTTGAATTGTATGATTATTTATATATCCTGCTTTCTCAGAAAACGAGTAACTTCATAGAAAATTAAATTAAAAATGCTGAGTTGAGTATAAAGTATACTGTTTTTTTGAGTGAAAAAATAGCATATGTGTAGGTGGGCATGACATTTAGAAAGGGCACAATAAATATATTTGAAGCAGTTAAAATAAGAAAAAAAGATGAAGTATTACTATTAATAGAGTTGATCTAACGCAGAGGTACTCAAACTTTTATCTCGCCGGGCCACATACATATGGCAGATATTTCACGCGGGCCGCAATATGAGGATTAAGAGGGAAACATTATGAAACCAAGGCAATATTGGACACTTAAAATGTGGAAAATTGATCAAAATAATAAAACTCCTTTTCAGCTTTTAATACTATATTAATCTCTATCAAACACATATACAAAGAATTTCGGTTTTATGCATTTTGTACCGATTTAAAGGATAGTTTCGGTTCCCTTTCATACATGATCAAGCTCCTGGCTTACATTCTACTGCCATATAAACAAAGTTGCCATGCCGTTTGATAATTTTTTTTCTTCTCTTAACAAAGTTTCTTATTTTTATTTCAAATATTAATTTATCAATTGCAGAATGACAGCAAAGAGGAGTTTTGACTAAAATCAGTATTGTTTGTATATAATTAAAATTCCTTTTTATCCATAAAATAGTCACTATACTCCAGTTAAGTTCGCGATTTCACTGTTATATGTTATTACTAACCGTAACAGTTACAAATAGAAAAAAAAAATCTTGCAATTCGTACCCGTACGACATCGGCAACAAAATTGGTAGATCTCATTGCTTGATTGATGAAATTCCAGCTACATTTTTAATAAATTGTTCTTAAATAATTGAGTTTTTTAGTGCAATAGACTATGAGCAGGCCACATGCGGCCTAACTCTGACATAACGTATCCAAATGTACATTAGTCGTTAAAAATCCTAAATATACCCACTTCCAATTTTACATGAACTTTTTTCACACGATTTGGACTTTACAAATCTTTCAAAAAAATTGTTCTTTTTTTTTTCCGACTCATTTTGATTTAAGATGACTTATTACGTTCTAAATCCTGATTTTGGAAAAGCATATGAGAAGCAAAAGGGTTTTAAGTTTATTTTCCAATAAAAATTGACAAATCAATTTTTTCACCAATTATCGTAAAGTGATTCTTAACCACCTTAAAAGTTTCAAAGGTATATTTTCATGAATTTTCAAAATATTGTAGATATGGAAATTCCTTTTTTCCGTAATAAATGTGTGTAATACAGTAACACCTCAAACTTATGCGATTGGTGGACTGAGTGATAACCGCGAAAGTCGGGGTATAATTTCGCATATTTATATATAACTTTTCAACATGGTTCTGCTTGTTCTATTATGTCGAAAATTTCTGCTGTACGGAGAAGGTGGATCCGTAAAGTATACTTAACCCTAATTTTGCAGGTCCTAATTCAGTCACAGCTTTAGAAATCATAATAGGTCTCCATTTTAGTCCATAGACTCTATTAGTTTCTTCCATTTTTAAGTTCTTTCCCTGTTTCCTGTTATACATACGTTTTTTAAAATCTAGTACAATATTCATTTCCACCATTTATTTTATAGTTATGTTTCTTAGAATCTGGTTTCTATCTCTTAGCTTTGTTGGCTGTATAATTTTGTCTTGTTATTTTTTCATTTTATTATACTATATATATATATATGTAATATTGTATTTACTCGAATCTAAGCCGCACTATTTTTCCTGTGTTAATGCAACTGAAAATCAGATGCGGCTTAGAATCTAAGGCGAAACATTTGTTGGATGGGGAAAATTGAGTTTTCATCCATTTCTAAAGGAAAAATGTAGCCGTCCATTTTAGCCACTTGCATCGATGACTTATCCCATTCCGAGATTTATCTCCAGTATTCGGTCTATCCTAAACATTGTTGTCTGCTCATATTTAAGAAATTTTTTTGTATAAGCTTTCTTTTAATCACCTAAACACCAACCATATCGGTAATAGCATCAAGACGAGTTCATTATGACGCTAGTGTGGAAAGGGAGGCAATTTAATTGGCAGAAAAAAAACGGAAACAGAGCAACGGCCACAGAAAATTTGACACGGTTGAAACAAATATATGTCGATGGCGTAAGCAAAATGATATATTTTTTGTTTGTAAATGTTCAACAATCTTTATAATAATTCTTTTACATTCTTCTATAATATATTCCTTTAAGAGAATGTTGCATAACAAATGCACTAGATTGCACTGAAGACGACACCGTGTGGAAAAATGGCGACGCCGGCTACAGTCCAAAATCAGCTTTGACATTAGAGAGAGACAAATCATTTTCGAAACATGATACTGACAGTTAGAGTAATTATAGGTCTATGTATGTATTTCAAAGCTTTTAATAATTGTAAAATAAATTACTCATAAACTTATTATTTCTCGTTAAAGAACTTTATAAAAATTTCTTAAGTATGGGATATTGACGAACCCTTTACACGATTTTTTATTTTTTCTCAAAAAACGTGAAGAGAATCGGAAGGGAATCGATGGCGGCTTAGATTCGAGTAAATGAGTAAATACGGTATATATTATATTTTAGGTTGTTCTAGGAACTGGAGCGGAATTGTTTCTAGGAATAAATTTTGGAGCGTAAATTTACATATAGAAGATTCGCAAAAGGCTTAATTGGTTTAAAATTTATAAACTAATTAATTGTATAGGCTTATACTTATAGTTAATATCTATTAATACTTTATAGTCCAGTGTATAAATTTAGCTATATTCCTCAATACGAAAACATTCTGTAAAAGTGTAATATTTAAAAAAAAATATCTTTAAATTGTTCTGAATTTGAACAAAAAAGTATCATAAGCTATGCTGTTTTATGAAATATGAATCCATTAAAATAAAACAAATATCCTAAGTATTTATCTTAAGAATAATACAATTTAAATGCCAAATATATTTATTTATAATTCTAATTTCAGAGAACTAATTTTTATGTCTATTTTGCATCGATATTTTGTTCTATGAAAATGCCGAACATCGAATTTGATGCATTTCTTATTTTTTCCCTAACATTTAGATTGCTTGGTTGAAAATTACTTTTAAAAACAGGGAAAATACACTTCCATTTCTTGCCTGGAGGTAAATGTCCTTACTTTTGTGTGTAATCATTCACAGCCGCGTACCTGTAACTTCATTATTACGATCTTGGCGGGGATCCAGGGTTGATGAGATTTAAAGAAAACACATTTCAGAATTGAATCTCGTTCCTTTATATTTAATTTTGTCTTGATAATTGCTCTGCCAGCAAATCCATTATTGCCAGAACAGAAATAGATACTTCATAAAGTTCAAAATATGTCTGAAGCATGGCATTTGGAATTGTATTTTGCTTTTGAGCGTTTAGGATTTATTTTTCTTTAAAGGCATGTAATGTGACTGAATAAAAATCATAGCTGCTTGTGATGAACAAAGTATTAAAATGTGTAGAATGTGATAAAATCGCTTTTAATTTCACAAATTGTGTTCCATTAGAATTTGATATGCATAGTTTAAATTACAATTAATTCAATTTAATTAATTGAATTTTAGTAAATATATAAAGAAAATTTATTTCTTAATCAATTTATTTCTTGATAGTTGATTTCCTTTCATTTTGAGGAAATGAAATAATATTTAAAAAAAAAGCTTTGAAAAAAACACAATTTTTAAAATTGTTTTCAAGGGAAAAATTCTTTTAGTATAAGCCAAATTATTCATAGAGATTTAATAAATATTGTGTCTCCATGGGAATTAACTTATTAGATACATTTTCATTTTTATCTATAGTTTCTTGAAAAAATTGCTTATAAAAATGTTATTAATATTGTTATTTTGTACTGCAACATTTTTTCATTCACATTTAAATATTTTGAATTAACTAAAAATCTATTAAACTCCTTACAGATAAATTAAATACGAATTTTGAGAATAAAGTTAGCCCTAATTCAATGATGATTTAAATTTGAATTTTTTTTTCACTTAGATTGTTTTAGGCTCCAAAAAGTAAATTTTTTTGTAACCTTAATACCTTCTATAAGTTTGAGAGATTTTTTTTCTTCTCAATTTTAAAAATAGTTGCGTTTTTTCTGGATTTTACAGTACAGTTATGATTTAGAAATACGATTTGGAATTATGATGTAGAGTTTGATACAGAATATTATATACAATTATGCTATAGAATTTGATTTAAAAAATGGAGATATATAAATGTTGGAGATAATGTTGAAGACATATTTTTCTAATCATAATGATAATTACCGTATAATCCGGCGTATAACGCGCACTTTTAACATAAAAAATAAGATCGAAACCTACGGGTTGAGCGTTACACGCCGGGGATGAAAATGAGAGCTTTTAAAAATAATAATAAAAAAATAAAAAAAAATAAAAAAAAAGACGAGAAAAGAAAAAAAAATTAGATTTCTACTTAGATTAAAATACTGTTTATTTAAAAGAAATGATGTTCCTTATGAATGTAAAGGGTGGCATATAGTTCTAAAAATATACTAATTTTTTCTATGGGTTGGAATAATACCTCGAAAAAATGACTTCAAACTATAAGAGCATTGCTCCCGTATATTTCAGGTTTCTTAGTTAAAAACGGGTTGCGCGTTATGCGACGAATATATCTAAAACTTAAAAATTGCAGCTTGAAAGTAGAGATGCGCGTTTTGCACCGGATTTTACGGTATATTTATTTAATTTTCTTGTATATATAAATGACTTAATAAAATAGAGTAATAAATAATTTCTACCTAGAGAAAAAAATTTTGACACTCATTTTCTTATGTCACTCAGTCAAATTTACAAAAATAAATTCAATTTAAATTTCAAATGAAACTCACATAAATAGCTTATTAAACTTGATAATACGTTAAGAAAACCTGCTTCCGATTTTAAAACGCAAAACACAGCCTTTTAGTATCTTTTCAGACAGGAAAATTATATAACGTTAATATAAATGTATGACATTTCAATTCGTGAATCCATTTGTTTCACTGTGTTCTTAACATTTAGAAATATTATATAAATAAGTAGTTCATCAATTTAAAAAAAGGTTGAGTTATATAAATCCATTTACATCGCAATATAAAATAAACTAATATACAGTCAGACCCCGATTTAACGAGCCCCTATTTAACGAATTTTTCTCTGTCTCCGGGAAAACGAAGATAAAAACCCTCTGTTAAACGAATAGTAAACCCTGAATTAACGAATTATTTCAACAGCTGTATAATTTTTTTTATTAGGTATTATTAGAAAAAATTGGATTTTTTTCTCAAACGACATATCCTTTTTGTCCGGAACAGAAAAAGACTTTTCCTGCAAGCACCAAATTTCGACTGGAAAAGGTGCTATTAGAATTATAAGACTTTACAAATGAATGTAATTTATCATGTTGTGACGGATCTATACGCGGCTCTACTAACCCCTTGGAGATTCTTCTGGGGAAGCAATATTATCAACCAACCTTCACCGAGTGAGGAAAGCGTGATTATGCAAATTAGGCATATTATATAAATTCTGTATTCGCGAGTTCGTTGAAGACTTAGTTGGCGAGTGAAGGATCGTGAAATGATTAAGTGCATTTGGAATTTATCAATTGAAGATTACTGAGAGTGGATCAATCGACAGTGATTAAATCCGGATAAGGATCACATTCAAGGACTCCAGTGTAGGACTCGACTTCATAAAAATACAGGTATCGGAAACTTTATTTAAATAGAAGTTTAGCTTATTAATGCGCGACGTAGTTGATATTGAGCCTGTTTAGGTTATTGTGGAATCAGTTGAGCGCATTATTATCCCCAGGCTATTGACTCTCACTTCCGCGCTCTGCTATCTGATCTGTTATCTTTATTAGATTATTATTGTGTCTTCTTGATATTTTGGTGACAATAAAATAATTAGAGTGAATCATGTCTACTGATTATTCAGTTCCTCCCGCACTTCTAGCCGGGTCAGAGGGTAGACAAGGGGTTTCAGAGGGAAGCAGGAAACGACAGGCTTTACAATGTGACTTTTGAATAGGATAGGAAATTCCTTTCTTATATCAACCCACTCCACAACGCAGGGGGTATCTTAAGATTTTAACGATTACGTCACATTTGATGACGGATTGCCTATCTGTGCAATTGAAGTTGAAGAAACTGGTGATTCGTCGGAGCCAGAATAGCGATTCTGATGCATAAATCGATAAGGAAACTATTACAAAAACTGCTACATTTTTTAATGCTTTACATTATTCGGAAACTGTGAAAACATACCCCATGAAGGAGGATGTAAATAACGCAGTGTTTTTTCCTCAACATAAAATCTGAAAAGAACTCTTTCGAGTCAGGAATCAAAGATATTATCAAACATCTATTATTCGGTTTTTAAAATTTTTAATTTACCGATGCGTAATAATTCACAAAAGCAGTATTTTTAATTGTTGAATAAAAAATGTATAATTTTTCTAACTATGGGATATTTTTTGTGTAGTTGCTTATTACAGAATTTACAAAAGATAGCAAAAAATTTGTATTTTGTTTAGACCCCGTTATAACGAATAACACACAATTAACGAACAAAATGTTCGACCCCGAAGAATTCGTTAAATCGGGGTTCGACTGTGTTTTATTTTAAACTGAAAAAAAGAGAGAAAGAGAAAGAGATTGATTCTAACGGAAGCGCTTCACAGGATAAAATTGGATGCTTTCTAAATGATTGCGTATTCAGAAAATAATATTAAGCATTAAGCATAAAACTATTTTTCTGTTTTTAAAACTGTTTCGAGGAACGGCATTCTTTATTTCGAAGAAAGATTTGAAAACCTTACAAAAGCTTTAAAAAGTAATACACTGTACTGTAAAAGGGTCAAAATAAGAAAAATTTCTATAAAATTAAACTATGAATTTTTAAACTTTTCCTAAAAGAAGGAAATAGGCAAGGGAAATAACTACAAATAGAATTATATTATTTATATTTTCTTTCAGGGTTCTGTTCGAAAATTAGTGTCAGCTTAAAAAATAATGAAAAAAAAAGTTATTTATATAACGATGTTTATGCGATACTTGAAGATAGTGGAAGATCCAAACGCAGAAAATAAAAAGTAAATAAAATCTAATTTTCAAAAACTGTATACGGAATTGAATACACCTAATTTTTATTCTGAAGTAAGTTTTAACGATTTTGTCTACCAAAAAATTCACATGTTTTTGAAGTTGTTCCAGTGTTCCCCAGTTTGGCTTATTTTTCGTATTATTCACTGCAAACAATACGTAATTGAATATATTATATTTAATTAAAACTTCTGTTATTACCACTGTCTAGAAAATGAAACTTAAGAAAAAAACATGCAATATAAAGAAAAAAATTTTTACGTCAATTGCTACCAAGGTCAACAAAGAAATTTTTTATTTTAGTTACTTTTTATCAAATAGTTACAATTAAAATAAATATGTATGTACTACATATGGCAGGATCACAATATTAAGTAGAAATTAATTTTTATTAATTGTCATTAAAGTATCGTATTGTCATCGAAAACAATTGTGTATATAAAATTTAAGTTCAACTGAATACTTTAAAACGTGAGAAAAGAAATCTTTTAAAGTTTTGACCCAAGTCACTAAAAATGAAGCCAACGTGACTGTATCTGTAATCATTTAAATAATTAGTTTCAGTCAATTAATTTTAATTAATTCTAATTAAATTATCGTATTGTCACCCTAATCAATAGTGTATAGAAAATTTCATCTCAAATGAGAGCTTTAAAATGTGAGATAAAAACCTTTTAAAGTTTAGACCGAAGTCGCTAAAAATGATGCCAACGTGGCTGTATTTGTAATTCTTTGAATAATTAATTTTAATCATTATTTAATGTATTGTCATCCAGAATAATCCTGTATATAAAATTTCAGCTCAATTGAGCGCTTTAAAATGTATTTTATTAACGATTGAAAATTTGAAGAAGATATAGGGAGATTGTGAACTAATAGTAGGAATTGGATGAAGTTCAAAATCCTAATTGTTTAGAAGAACAAAAATAGTTTCAAATTTTGTCTATCTATTCGCGATATAACACACGTGCTTTTTCAAAGAAAGCTTCTTTAAAAAGCAAATGTTGGCAACAGTGAAGCTCACGAAATGATTGGCTGGAAACACGCGATTGCAGTTAGCCTATTAAATACTTTCATTACAGAAGAACGCGTTTTGGCACAATCTGTTGCCAAAAGTTCGGGCAATACTAGGAATTTACTCAAAAACTTAGTTCAAATTAAATTTTCTCTTCAAAAAGTAGTGTAGATGTTCAGTCGAAATCATTTTAATTTTCCCGAGAAATAGCATGGAAAATATATAAAATAAGATTTGTTATAACTCGAAACTGCGTATATAATTAAGTTATAAATCCAACATCACGACTAATTTGGAGATGAATGGCTGAATATTATGTTCAGGATTGAGAAAAGGGAATTTAAACACATCTCTGAAGGATTGGCATACTATTGACATAACCTCAAAAAAGAATCAAGGAGTATATTAGCAGACAGCATAACAAAGCTATAAGATTATATATATATATATATATATATATATATATATATATATATATATTATATATATATATATATATAAAGGAAATCTTGTGTGTGTGTGTGTGATAGAATTGTGCGTTTCCTTTTGGACGATTTTCAAACGTTTAAGAGGATTATTTTTAATGATTTTTTTTTTTTTGTGTTGAAAAGTCTTGAAAATGTGAGAAAAAAACCCTTTAACTTTTTCATCTTAGAAAAGGCTTTAGGAAATTTTAAAAAAAAAAGATAATCGTATTATATGTCATCGTAGATTTGGTATTGTTTTAATTATTCAAAAAAGGTAGAAATTTGTCATAAAAAGTTTTAAAGTGTTCAAATGAAAGATATAGACTAACAAAAGTTTATTTTAAAAATATTTGTAAAAGATACTAATATTGTACAGAATTCTTTATTTTTTGTTTCATTCGCAGTTCCTTAGCCCTTAAAATTGGTTTCTAAAATCTCTAAAATTTACTTATGAGTATGAGATTTAAAAAAATTCTTCAATAATGTACAATTTTTCTTATCTGAAGGCAAATGTTAAGAATCTTGCCTAAACTTAATTAAATTTTTAAAAAATCAAAGAAATTTTTTAAAAAAATTTTGAGAAATTCATAATTTTAGATGGTGTTTTTAGTTGGTAAAATTTAATTTCTACTTAATGTTCCTTTTTTTTTTTGCTTTTTTTTCAATAAAAAAATACTACAAGTTTTAAAATTATTCGTCAAGTTTCTTTGAAGACAAGTGCTTTTAGTTTTGTACAGACCAAAAATTTACAAAAATGCAACCAAATCCACTTTACAAAATTTTTTCAAAAATAATAACGGCTAAAATTAAGTCTACAATTAGTAAGATTCCTAATGATGTGGATGGGGGTGTTTCCAATTGCATAAAGTACCATTTTTGAGAGTTTTTCGAAATTTTAAATTTTAAAACTAATCTTTCTTCGTGAATTTTTTAAATAGAGTTACTTTTGCCTTGAAATGATTTATGTATCCCTAAAAGTATTCTATGTAATAGAATGAATTTTGTAATGAACATTCTAAAACAATAAAATAATTTTTCTAAAATTTTGGAAAATTGTCATATGGGAAAATACAAACACTTTAAAATAATATGAGTGGCAAATAAAGTTAATTTTCAGTTTAAAAGTTTTAAATACTTGATTTGTTTAAATATCAAAATGTGTAATAGCCCCTCCCCCTTTTTTTAAAGGATTGATTCCCTTTGAAAACTATTAGAAGTGGGATTTTTCCTGAATATAATTCCTCATTTAATTCTTTTATTTATTTATTTAAATTTTTTTTAAAACAGATTTAAAATATTGAATATCGATACACGCTTTTTTTTATAAGTTTGAATTTCTAAGTGAGTATTAACACTTTCCCACAATTTTTGATGGCCTTTATCTTAAAAGTAAAAAAAAATCCGTCATGTTTTCCTTAATTAAAATTAATTTATTAATATCCTAAGTTCAAAGCTTTTCCTATCTATCATTTACCTTAAGTGAGCAAAATATTTTCAAACTCAAATTTTTAAAAAAGGTGCAATAATTTAAAATCTTTTTTTTTTAAAAAAAATTCAGTTCATACATGTTTACTTTAAGCCAAGAGTAAATTTTGTTAATAACCAATTTGAATGTATAATCTTATTTATGTATATTATAATGTTATAATATTATTTTTATTATGTTAATTTAAGTTTAACATATTTGCTAATAAAATACATTAAACTATTAATTGTAAAGACCTTTTAAAATTTAAATATTATAATAGGAGTTTAAAAATCCGTATATGTAATAAAATGTTATAAGTATATTTAATAATTATTATTATTTACATCATCATGCAATAAAAACTTCAAAAAAGTTTTCTTTTCTGGATTTTTACCTCCTCTCATTTGAAAAGAAAATAGTTTAAATTTTTTTTTTCATTTTATCTTTTTCTACAGAAAAAAAACCCAGTCAAAACTAGTCCACTAAAATCAATTTACACTAACAAACTTTTAATAAAAAGTACGAATACTATTTATTTAAAATTATTTTTAACTTCACCTTTACAGTGCATATACAATGAAATAATTAAATAGCTTATTAATATATTTATTTGACTATATTATTATATGCTATTGTTTGCCTTTAGGCTTGAAATATAAAATCATAATTTGTTTTGTTCTATAAACATACTTCCTTTAGCTGATAAAAGGAAAATGTTTC
The DNA here is from genome assembly GCA_019973975.1 of Trichonephila clavata. Taxonomy (NCBI): domain Eukaryota; kingdom Metazoa; phylum Arthropoda; class Arachnida; order Araneae; family Nephilidae; genus Trichonephila; species Trichonephila clavata. Next base: position 3,319 of record BMAO01003302.1, on the reverse strand, counting down.
AGAAAAAGGGGACTATTTTTTTCAAACAAATGATATAGAATATGAAGAATAAATTTATGGAATTAAAGTTTACAAAGTTGAAAGGCATATAAATATTATTTAAATGCGATTTATAAATATTTAATAGAATATTAATTTAAACGAAATAAATTTGTACTTAAATATAACCTTATACAAATTTTAGAAGTAAACTGTACATGAGATTAAAGGTCAGAAAAGAACGCAACAATTATATACCATACAAGCTCATACAATTTCAAGTAGAATTCGTACGAGAAGCTTCACAAAAATGTATAAATATACATTTAAAATTAAACTTCATATTTAAGTACAATGAAGATTGCTTCGGTCATCATATTATGAAAATATCATGTTGATAATGTTAAAAAATGTGATATTATTTGATATGAAATTAAATCATGTAAAGTAAAATTTTACTAAAATGTAATTCTTTAAATTCAAAACGTAACCTCATATATTTTCTAAAAGCCAAAGGGTACAAAATAATGTGATTTTCTAATGTGAATACTTTTATACAATATTTATTCAAATGAGAAAAATCACAAATTGATAAAAATACATAGTAAATAATTAAAAAAAGTTATTTTTTTCACAAAAAATAAACAATAATAGAAAACTTAGAGGAAGGAATAAGTTAAAAATGAAAAATAAAAATATTATCACTACATGTTTAAGGCTTAATCACAAGCAAAATGTGAAGGCGCAATTAGTTTTGATTCAAGAGGAATAACTACAGCACAAACAAAATTTTAAAAAAAGAGTATAAAAAACTGTTATAAATATCACAAACAGGCTAAAAAATTTTAAAAATTGTTAAAAATATCTGTATTTAAAACACACAAATTCGCTTAAGAAATTTGTTTAAAATTATTCGAAATTTTTTTTTATAATCTGTATCGATTAATTAATGAATCTAATCCACTTTGGTTGTGGAATATTTTTTATTTTAAACATATTATTATTGTTCTTAATATTTATAGAACTTCTTTACATCAAAAAAATTTCCAACATTAGCCTTAATTCAAGAATTCTTTTTTCTACAAACGCTACTGCTACAAGATATATAGATCCCACAATCACATACATACTTTTAAGTACAAAAATTCGAACTATACATAATTATTTTTTCAAAAATTCTAATTTTTCAGTTACAAAAACAGTTATCAATTAAACTTTAGTGCAAACGATTTACAATCTCAAGCAAATTTAATTTTATAATTAAACAATCTACCAAACGACTTATAAGAAGATATAAAATTAATCCATCAAACGATATTTTAACAATTTTATCTACACATATTTATTGAGACTGGTTAATTATTAAATAGAAGGAATATTTATCGAAATTATCTATTAACTGTTGTGCACTGAATACCGTCAGAAATTCTCTCGAAGGTAAAAACTGGAGAAAAATGTAACTTACCTGAGCGCTGGTTGATCATTAGAGGAGAGTTCACGATCTCATCGCAAGAGACATTCTGGCTCAGCCCCCTTGTTTTAAAAGCCCTGGCTTTCTCTGCATAGGGGCGGGGGTGCGCAGCCTTTGAACCAATCACCAGCCTGCGCCCACCACTGCTTTTTTTTCGTGCAATTTCAACAACCTTTTCCCTACACCCTCTTCCTGAAGAATAATAAAATAAATAAAAGCCACAGGTATCGTGTCATGTTTTGCTAAAAACAGGTATTTATAGTTCTTGTTTCTCTGACTGTGAGATATAAATTGACTTTCTATAAAGAGTTAAAGGTCTATCCTACGCATATGAAAGAAAATTATTATAAATGAATGGTAGTATTATGTGTCTATATTAACAATGATTCAATTTTACTGTTGGTAAAGACAATGATAGGAAACCCTGGTGTTTCTTTAATTTTATTTAATGTTATATTTTATGTTTCTTTCCCATCTTCTGAAGTGGACATGAAAGCATAAATATAATTTAGAATTTTAACCAATTGCAACAGTCCTTTTCTTGGAAGAAATAATTTGATTTTGCCAATAGAGATTAAATGTAATTAAATGCCCTCTTACAGGGTAAGCCTAAAGCGCCCTTACAGTTTTATGTGAATATTATTTTTTAATATTTCATAGTAGAATATTTATTAATAAATATATATTATCCATTATTTGGAGATTTTTAGGCAATGGAAAACAGTATCTGCGACGCATTATATAATTTCAAATATGGGTTCTTTCTATATTATTTTTTGTAACAACTTGCTATATCTCTTAATATATAAACCTTAAGGTCATTGGTTTTCTGTTCTCTATGTATCTCTAAATTCATCATATCATACAGATCTTTTGATACAAATTGATCTATTTAAATCTTTTTTTGTTCTTTTTACAGCTATAAGCAAACTTAAGCTTGTTTATAGGAGTACCCCAGCAAGTAATTGCCGGAACCATAGATCCTCCTATCATAATCAGTCTGTGGAATGAAATGCTCTAAGAAACCGAAGGATTTTCATTCGATTAAAAGTCTTAATATTTAAAAGTTAATTTTATTTTCACAGTTTTACTAAAACTTTTTCAAAGAGTTTTAAACAATGGACATCAGAATTGTCTAGCTGACAAAGAAGGCATCTAAGGTTATTTCCCTTTCTGTAGACTTTCACACCTCATTGCAGAAGAATTTTGACACTCGATTACGTTGAAGCCAAAGGTAATCCTCTATTTTGCATGGTGACTTGGTATGATTACCTCATCGAATACTAAATCAAGAAAAAGCTACTGCCTTCTTATATTCATATGTTGTAAGGGTTAGCACATGGTTTATAAATTTTTATAAATTTGGTACTAATTTATCCTATTAACACCTCTTTAATCTAGTGGTAAATTCTGCCATGGAAGAGCCATGTTTAACAAAGCTGGATCGAACATTCGTCAATTTTCAGCAAAAGAAAAACGCGTGTCTGTAAAAGACTGAGTTTCAAAGTAAACGAAAAAAAAAAAAGAATAGGAGAGGCCGAGAAAATGAGAAAAAAAAGTGTTGAAAATGAAATGAGATCATTCGAATGTCCTGGATGTTCATCACATGGTTCATCATCACCAATAACTTCCATAGGCAGAAGGGTAGATCCCTCAGATCTCTAGGGATCGTAAAATTGGTACATAAATAAAGATTGGAAGTTCTTTATATAGGGGCTGGTTTTGAAATAACATTGCATCAAAAATCAAGTGAAAATTATTAAGCGCGAACTCCCCAGTTTGATGTTCAAGTGAGGAACATGATACCTAAATTAGTATTTTCCACTCCCAAAATAATTTCCAAACAATACTATGAACAAACAGTACCGT
>BMAO01003301.1:350525-526180 GCA_019973975.1 Trichonephila clavata | reverse complement strand
TTTTTTACTTTTTAGTTATCACTGGACAGTGTTTAGTCTGTTCATCTCATTCAACGCATCATTGTTGCTAGGTGTTAGCCGGTTATTTTCAAATATCTAGAATATTATATCCAAAATTTCGGACATGAATTCGGAAAAATCATTTATGAATTTGAAAGAAGGGAAAATTTCACAGTGAATTCATTTTATGTCATATGCGATAGGACAATAACAGAACTATCCCGAAGAGCTGAGATATATGAAACTGTTTTAGAACACACCTAGCTGTATTTTTTGAAGAGAGATTATTACCTAAAATTAAGAAGAAAGCTCTTATACAAAGACTAATGGATATTTATGAAGATGGTATTGAATCTTTTAATTTCGCGAAGTATTGGATCAGTTTTTACGATTTTTGAAAGAAAAAAAGATACATTGAAAACCCCCACTAGAAATGCATCGAGTTGCTAAAGAAATGGTATCAGGGGCGGCTCTAGGGCCGGACAAACCGGACCCATGTCCGGAGCGGCAAATTTTAAGGGCGGCATTTGGATCGAATTTGGAAAATATTTTTTAGTGTTACAAAAAGTTTGTTATATTTTTCTGAAATATGGGTGTGAATTTTATATTTCATTTATCGTGCCTTATTTCTTTATTTGTACTCTGAATGTTTAATGTCAGTTGTCTTTTGTTTTGAAACTTTAAGGGTTCGAGGCGGGAGTGTATGTTAAATCATGAAATTTGATATGCTTACACATCTTTCACTGGTAACTTTCTCAACATCCAGGAGTGAGGTCACAATAGACATTCCTTTCATCCATACGATGTCCAGTGTCAGCTATCCAAAAGGGGACAGGGGTAGTAAAAGTTCTTAATGGATAGAGAGCCACAAGAGATGTTTTTAGTCTTGAATGTAGTTACTATTAGTTAAAATATATACTTGTGATCCCCACCATCAGTAGACTCTTTTTCGAAGAAATTGGCCCGCTGAAATGGGCCATTTCTTCTCTTACATTTTACTCGTTTGAAATAATAATAGGTAATTATGTACTTAATTTCGAATTATTTTGTATTTTTTAAGGCTTAATATATATATATATATATATATATATATATATATATATATATATATATATATATATATATATATATAGGAGGCATTTTTGTTCGTCAGAATTATTCAGGTTTTATAGTTGTGTATCGATGTGAACACACAATTTATCTTTTTTAATTATAATTTCTGGCTTTGGAGAGGGCCGGCATTTTCCACTTTGTCCAGGGCGGCAAAACTGCTAGAGCCGGCCCTGATGGTATCGATTTTCCCTAATGTGAAGACATACTTTTGAAAATATATTTAACAATACCGATACCAAATGTATCAGGTGAGTGATCTTTTTCAGTTTTAAGGCGCGTTAAAATTATTTAAGAATGCTATGGGAGAGGAGACAAGATGAACAACCTTGACATATTACGTATAAAACAAGATTTTATGGACAAAATAGACACGGGAAAAAATCGATGAATTTGCCAAAAAGAAATCAAGACATAACGTTTTACAGCAAAATTGCACAAGCTCTTTAATAAAGTTTTTAATTTTTTTTAAAGTTAAGGTTTATCTTGAGCAATTGAGTTTCAATATAGCTATACATTTTATTACGAGATTTTAAGTTTAACGAACCTTTTCACTGTTTTAGTTTTTTTACTCTTGAATTCATGGGCCTCAAACCTTTTATCGCCAGGGGCCTCCAACTAACTTAATCCATCTCTGTCTTTGTATTGGAATCAGATCTCGAACGCCACTTATATAAATGTCGAAGTTTCAATGTTATTTAAAAAAATTATTTCAGGATATTACTGGAATCTGTCATTAAATGTAATTTTCTAATATATAAAAGAAAGTTTTTTTAAAAAAAATGAAAATGAAATGAATTTAAGGCATCAGATAATTCAGTATTATAAAAAGGTTTTTTCGATTGGAAAACACCCTAAATTGTATTAAAATGATTTCATCCTACATATGAATTTCACAAGCTCCCCACTTATTTCATTTCATACTTACTGTTTCCATAAAATTCATCAGGTTTAGAAAGTTTTATTGCAATTTTTATATTCATTTGCTTGCATTAGAATTTATATTTGGGTTAAGGTCAGGCTTAAAAAAATGGGCTTTCCAAATGAGCTATGGTTTCGAATCTTGATTTCATTCACGATCCTTTGTTTTGAATATTGTAGTATGCTTCATATTAAACGAAATTGATCCTTGCAATCCTTAGACGGCGTAATATGGATGGGAGAAACGCGAGATACGGTGTCACATATTTGTCACTGGCATTTCAGAAATTCGAGGTACTGCGTCGCCTATCCAAATTAAAATTTTCAGTTGTTTGTGATTACAAACCATTCATTTGTAGTACTAATATTACCTTTAATGAATATGTTAAGTGTATTGAAATCAGTAATTCAAGGAAGAAAATTTTGAGAAAATCCCTTAAATAGTATAAATACTTTACTGTAATAAACTAAGATTTTCTGACTTACAAATTAATGCAGCATATAATACGAAAGTCATTTATGAAAATCATTTCCATTTACATTATTAGGAATAAATGTATACATTCCATATTATATTGTCAACCACGTTGAAATATTTAGTGAAAACATGCACAGATTATCCAGAATATAAACGTTTTTGAGGAATGTTAACATTTTGACTTGAAAATAATAAATTAACTTCAATTCTTTTAATTAATGGTAGTTGCAGTAAACGTCCTCCTATTGATGCGAGCTGCTAATTTATTTTTCTCTACTTTTCACAATACATCAAATTTAATGAGTTAATTCCATTTATTTAATACTTAAATCCATCAAAATATATTTAATATTTTTTAAAGAGATGTCAGTGGTACTCAATGGCGTAAAGTACACCCCCGCATCGCAGGGAGGCCCAGGATTCAAGGGGCCCATAGCCTGAATGATGTCAAATAAGTAATCCTTTGTAAGATCCGGCTTGGGTCTTAAAACCAGACTTTATAGGGGGCCCCTAATATTTTCCGTTAGACATTTGGTGGTACTTAAAAAACTTTTGAAATGACTGCCCCCTTGTAAGCCCATTATAATCAAATTGATATTATCTGAGACTGCCGGCTCTAGCAATTTTGCCGTCCCGGACAAAAATGAAAAATGCCGCCCCTCTCGCCAAAGTAAAAAAAAAAAACTATTATTAAAAGATAAAAATTGGTCATAAATACACACCTATAAAACTTGAATATTCCTTGCGAAGAAAAAGAGAGCTAACAGTTCATATATATGTATATATATATATTAAAAACTAAAACATAAGAAATTACCACTGGTTTTTTTTTTCTGACTTTTAATTCTGAAAACTTTTTGATCAATTTGTTCAGCTATTTCATGTTCGATAGCCAATGTAATCTATCTTTAAAATTTGTGAACTGTAAGAAATTTTTTATTAATTTTAATTTTGAGAAATTAATATCTACACTTGCCAAACTTATTAGCAAAGAAAGTAAAATAAATGCAATAGCAAGATTTGGAGCAAATTCTAAAACAGAAATAAATTTTAAAACTTCAACTAGGCTTTTTTTTTTAAACTGACATTTTCTCATCTGCTCAATCAAGCGCATTTACATCCAATGATTCTCCGTCGGTCAACATCAGACCTGCCCCCGCATATCTAGTAAATTTAGCCCTAATTTTTTTTTTAAGTTTCTCAACTATTAAATTTGAAAGTTCTCTTCCAGTTAATCTTTCAACTGGAAGGAAACCAAAAAAAAAAAAAAAAAAAAACTTCGTTAGAGTTAGATTTTTTAATACATGTATACCTTACCATAAATGTCATTTGTTCGATCTTGCTGGCATCAGGGGCGCAATCTAAAATTATCGAATAATATTTAGCTTGTTTAATTTTATGAACAATGTGTAATTTAATATTCTCATATAAAAGAGAAATTATCTCGTTCTGAATATTTTTCCCTAGATAGTGTACTTTAACTTCCTTTTCCAAAAAAAAAGAGGAAAAAATAGGTATTTTTAAAATTTGGTCCAAATGCCGCCCCGGACATGGGTCCGGTTTGTCCGACCCTAGAGCCGCCCTTGTCTGAGAAGTCCTAAGTTTTTGTATGTATTCTAAGGGGAAAAAAATTTCTAGTGCTCTTCTCTTTTAAAAATTCGCATTTATATTTATATACGAAATGTTCACTTAAACTTTTTGCTAGATATAATTTAACAAAAATATTTTTATAAATTTTGTATAACATATTTTTTTACGGTTCAGTTTTATTAACTTAAATGTTTGAATTTTACTGTTGCATTGACAAAGTATTTTATACGTGCTTCAGCATTCGATTTTTAAGAAATTTAAAAGAATTTTGTATACGAATTTGTATCTTTAATTTCTAAATAAAATATAAACTTTGTACTTTTAAAATCTTTTAATTACATGTTTCGAAAATAAGATATAAATGTTTGTCATGCATAACATTGTTTGCAGCTTCTTGATCTTACAAATTTCTGAGTGCATGTGAATACTTGGTACATATGATGTTAATTGTATTGCGATTTACGATTACTTGTTACAAAATGAAGCTCTTATAGCCTACCTAGCGAATTTTTGAAATTGCATATGAAGTTTTATTTTTCACTTTTTTCAGCAAAGTACAAACTTTAAAGCAACAAAAAATTTTTTGTTATGGAATTATTCAATTTTTTTCTATAGCAAAAAGTATGACCACAAACAGAATAAAAACTTATTGGCTTTCTTCCTTTCTCATTAGATAACTTTTGAAGGATGTGTACAGTACAGTCCTACATTCTTTTATAAAATTGAAAACGGAAGAATGCTTATGTATTCTGAAAAAAACCTAAAATTTTAAATTTATCTTCTATTCAAGTATTTCTTAAAATTAAAGACAAATTTAAACAATGAGAGAAAATCCTTCCTTTCCTTTGTGTATATGGTGTTGCGAATTTTACTTATTGAAAATTTATGTTATTTTTCAATTTTTTTCGTTTTTTGAAGTGTTACTTGAAAATAAACTTCAGGTTCTATAAAAAATGCATCTTTAACTTACACAGGAAGCTATTTCTTCTTGATAATTTTTTTAATAACAGTATTATTCATAATAAGCTATTTTCCTGTTTGAGTATTTCGCCACCACTCGTATCTGTAGTAAATAGATTTATGTAATTTTGTCCCACTCCTCTGTTCTTTTGCAGGTTGTTTTTTTTAAAAAATAATTGTAATAATATTGTATCATTTTCATGCTTATTTTTTGTTTTTCGAACCTGGTTTCTCTCTCTCGCTAAAGTTAACTCAGGAAAACTCATACACACAGGGCCGATCCTAGCAGGTGTGCAGCGCGTGCACCGCACACGGGCGGCCAAACCAAGGGGCGGCCGCAGGCCGTATATGGTTCTTTAAACCAAACAAAATTTGTTACGGATTTCTCAATATAAAAAAAAAATATAATAAACTGAATAAATATGATGAATTTTGAATAGTTATTGAAAAATCAAGTCCGGATAATACAGCATAGTTTAAGAAAAATAGAACGTTAGTGCCTAGTGTGTTGGTCGATTGTCTATAAATGTCTACTCTTTAAAACATCCATCAGAGAGCAAAATTCGTGTTGGTGCCGACAATACCGCATTAAAAAAGGGGTTTTTTTTCCGTTTAACAGCGGCACTGGATCGATGCAGAATAAAAGCATCTCAAAAAGGATTTTTTCGAAAGTTGTGCTTTACGGAAATATTATTACGGTTTATTTAACAATGTTTAAGTTCAATATGAATTTTGGGAAATTAAAAGTTTTAAATTTAATAATAACCTTCAATTACTTTAGAAAAACAAAATAGGGGAAAGAAGTGATTTTTGCCTATGGTTTTATAACGCTTATAAACAATGCTCGTTTTCCTTTTTAGTGAGTTATACCTCTATCATAGGTAGTTTCTTGTAGTTTTATTTGTATTAAGTTATAAGAGAGAAAAAATCTTGTAGCTTCTTTTGACTTTTGAGTAAATGATTTTCATTGCAAAGCCTGTTTGAAAAACCTCAATATTCACATAGAATGACAATGTTCGCGAAGATCTAAATTTAATTTTATATTGTAGGAACTTAATGGTACTTTTATACTATGTTAAAAAAATGCTAGTTTTATGCGTTTTTTTATAAGTCCTAATTGCAACTAGATGCCATATAATCAAAAAGGCGAATCAAGCGATTCACAGCATAGCACTAAAAAATAGAAATAAAAGAAAACTTAAATTATAAAAGCTAATCCTGATCTATATATCTTCCCTCTTACATGTATACTCCTAGTTGGAGAGTAATTTCATATAATCTAATCCCCTTAGCTCCTTACCGTGTTTACTATTTTCTCTATGTTAGCAGCACAGGGGCAGTTCTAGGGCCGAGGAAATTGGACCCGTATCCAAGGTGGCAAACTTTAGGGGCGGCATTTGAATCGAATTTGAAAAATACTTTTTTTTTGTTACGAAAAAATTGGAATGAAAATATTTCTTAAAATATTATTTATACTTTGGAAACCTGGTACCTTATTTAAATACCTGGAATTTTATTTTAGATTGAATTGAAATGCCGACTACTTCTAGTAAAATTTGTAACTATATATTTTAAAAAATAATAATAATTACACTGCATGACGATTTGTTGTAGCAAATATATGGGCCCCCGACCTCAGGATACAGGTACAAACGATTATCTATTGTATATGGTATTACTACGTTAAGGGGGATAAATGTGCATAAAACAATATTTTGCTTAGAGCAACGTTCGGCAATTGCAGTTCTTCAAAACTCTGCTTTTATGTAGAATTAAAAATTATGTTTGTTAAAAAGCTATTGTTCACTTCTCTAATTTATAAATATCTTTATAAAAATAATTGAATTTACATGTCCATTTAAATTTTTGACTGGCTTTCTGGCAGAATTTATTGTTAAATATGTATTTGATTTATATTCTTTGCATTTCCAGTTACATATTTGTATCTAGCAATATGAATCTGGTATTTCATTTCATGTATCTTATTTTCTTATTCTGTACTGTGTACGTTTTAAGTCAGTTTTCTTAGGTGTTGAACCTTGAAGGGGTTGAGGCTGGTGTGTACATAAATCATGAAGTTTGATATGTTTTATTATTATTTTCTTCTGTAACTTTCTCTCCAAACCGAGTGGGTCACAAAGGGCATTCTTTCTCGGATGTCCGGGTGTCGGCTAACATAAAGGGGACAGGGGCAATAAGAATTTTCGGAAGATAGCGAGCCACAGGAGATGTTTTATTTTAGTCTTGAATGTTGCTATTTGAATTTAAAATTAAGGCTTGAATCTCTACCCTCAACAGACATATTTTCGAAAAGAATGGCCTGCTGAAATTGGCACAATTCAATTTCTTACATTTAGCTCGTTTGAAATAGCAATCGGTAATTATGCTTTTAATTTTGAATTAAGACAAAGTAATATACAAATTCTTCCTGTTCGAATAAGGCACAATTAATATTGCTACAGGTCTCTTTGAATATGGATCTTATATATTTACCTCTTATTAAGGGACATTCTATTTATATATATATAAGTGACACTAAAAAAATTCTTAGTTCTTTTTTATAAAATTTTAAGATATCTATGACAAGTTTGTGTTTTTCTTTGAATAAGTTAAATATAGTGCAGCCCTAATAAATAAATGTAATTTAACAGAGAAATAAAATATTGCAATATTGTCTGTTGTATGCTTTGATTTAGAGTCAAAACAGAATATGTAATAAAACAATTGCAACTCGTGGGCGCGCGTTTTCTTTGGGTTTACATAAGAAATAAAAATGTTAACTTAGGTGGACACAATGTACAGGCTTTTAAAAATATCCGTACAACGGAATATTTTCAATAAATTTGTGTAAGTACAAGATTTTATTGCTCATTTCAAACATTTATACAGTATCATGCGCAAATTAAAAAAACCTGTGGCTAAGGTATTTATTTAAAGATTAATACGATTTGAATTTTAATTAAATTAATTTGCTTAGCATTCAATGACAAAATACCCAACGTCTGGTTTGGTGGGTTTAAACTTCTGGCTCTAGGACATATTGTGTCAAACACAAGGCTCCTTATTGGAAGGTACAACTATATTCTTACCCTATTAAGTAAAGTATTAAGGAATATTTATTGTATTTGCCTTTATAAAAAGGTGGCCTTCATACCTATAAAAATAATATATTTAGTTTTAAAAAAATCTTTTTTGTTAATATATACGTATACATTTATGTAATAAATAAATTCACTTAAGTGCATAACGATTTTAACTGAAAGGATTACCCAGTTAAAAGAAAACTTGCTAGTTTTAATGTCAATGAAATTCTTTTGTATTTACGAATCCACAGTGAAAATCAAGAGTACATGGTTTGTAAAATTTTATCTTTGGATTAAATCGGAATAATATTAATTGATGCTAATTGTTTTTTGTAAGACAGCTCCCACTTCCAGAACGAGACATGCACATCCTTCATTACTGTTCCCGGTATTTTAAAAAAAATGAGGTTTAATTGTCTTGTTTATTGTAAATTTTTAGTTTTTTTCTGCACCATCAAATATATATGAATCATTTTTAAAAGCTTTTATTTAACTTACAATGTATGTATGTATGTATATATGTATGTATGTATGTATGTATGTATGTATGTATGTAATTTGTTCGGGTGGAATCTTGCAACTCAATTTTGAAGCTGATATCTTCCTCCCATTGAGCTGAAATTTTGTATACACGTTTAGTTTGGATGACAATGCATGTTTTGACCATTTATATTCCGATATTGCAATTAATTAAAAAGATATTAATTAAAAACGTTAAACTAGTTTTGGGCGCCAACTTGGATATATCTGCATTGTTGTAATAATTTTATTTTTACAACAATGACAAAAGTTGGCGTCGAAAATCGGTTTTCAGCCAAACTGGAATTTCATAACGTTGCGCTATTGACAGTATTAATTGACTTTGTCTAAAAAATAATTACATTTCTACAACGTAAAAATAATCTAATTTCTACAACGTATGCAATTTTTTTACAAATTTCTATCTATTTCCCTTGGATTTAAATTCAAAACAAAAAAAAGTAGAGCTATTTTTCAAGTAGATTGGTACATTGTATACCTTTCTCAACGCTGCCAAGTTAAACTGAGATGGAGTATTGAAGAAATTCTTTAAATAATTTATCTAACTTTAATCTATGAAACTCAGACAAAAAATAATTACAGAATCGGAAAGATCATTTTTTTAATGTATCTTACCCATCAAAAAGGAATCCGCTAGGAAAACAATAAGAGAAAAATATTATCTAGAAATGCAATATATTTTCGATTAAAAAAAATAATTTTACAATAAAATAAAGTAATTTTTTAAAGAAATTTTCTAATTTTAAGCCTACGAGTAATTTAAATATACCTCATTTTATCACCAGTAATCTAAACACACACTAAGACACATCTGTCCTTAAATTTAATTACAAATAGAATCTGTTAATTTTATTTGAATTCAATTATAGATTTTTTCAAAATCAAGTTTCTAAAGATGATCTGAGCAATTAAAAAAAATAGATTCTTACGTAGAAGATATTCAATGTGCAGCAAAAAATTATCATTATTTGATAAAACTTTCTTTTTTGATTACAAAATGCGTTTTTAGTCTTAAGCATTTTATTGATTAATACAAATATTTAAATGCCTTTTGAAGTTTTTAATAAACAATTAAAATTTTCTTCTAATATGTTAGAGAAATATATCCCTTATCTTCAAAATATTTCAAATAAATAATATATTCTTTAAGTTTTTCAAAAATAGTCAAAATTTTAATTAAACATTTAATAACTTTGTCATTTATGAAGATAATCTCACTAAACCTTTTTTTTCGTGTGTAGAACAATGTTAGCCAAAATCTGCATGAAGATTGAAAAAATTGCTTAAAAATTACGGATTTAAAAAAATTGTGTTTTTAGTCTAATACCATTTTGCGAGAATTAATTCAGCTAAACCAGGGATGGCGAACCAGCGTTCACTGAGTTGAACAGGCTGAGAAACCTGTCCAGCGATAACTAAAAAGTAAAAAATAAATTAAATGTAAAAAAACTTTTTTAAGAACAAGCTTTTATTTAAACGCGCTAAAAAGAATAAAATAAACTTTTCCTTTAAAACTTTTTTTACTATCAACTTATAACGTCATTACACAATTTATATGATATAAAAGCTTGTCGCGAGATTTACCTGTGTAGATAAACAAGTAAAATAAATAACTTGACCTGATTGATTTTGGTTTTTAAAAATTGAAACTAAGTAAATATGAGTACTTAAATATTGCGACAAGCTTTTATATCATATAAATTGTGTAATGACGTTATAAGTTGATAGTAAAAAAGTTTTAAAGGAAAAGTTTATTTTATTCTTTTTAGCGCGTTTAAATAAAAGCTTGTTCTTAAAAAAGTTTTTTTACATTTAATTTATTCTGAATCATCATGTTAAATCAATGTAACACACGTGTTTTTAGATTGCACCCCCCCCCCTCCCTTTTTTACATATCAAGAGAAATTTTGTCATATTGTGTTGCAAATATAAATATATTCTTATAAGTAATTGTTTTATTGCTGATAGTATGGAAAATTCTTTCGGATTATTTAAAGTTTGTGAATTAGGTCAATACTAGGTTAGTTATTTCAATGTGTACTTTCTTTTTTAATTTAAAGAGAGAATAATTCTAGTGGAATTCTTATAAATTTTTGTTTTCTTTTTTCATTTGTAGCGCACACACGGGTTAATATTTAAATGTTATCGAAAATATCCCGAAATGACATTTTTTGAGGAAGCTAAAAGACAGAATTTTATTGGAATGAGAAATGTAATGCCTTTTTTATTATTATAATAACCATGAAAATACTCTAAACATATAAACTGCACAAGATCGTGGCACGAATTAAAGACGAGAGTGGAAAAAAATTGTACTATTGACGCGGAACAACAAAATGTATACAATCGACAGAAAAAAAGCGATGCGCGCCTTCATTGAGAAAGAATGATTGTTCAAGACAATTGTTAGCCAGTCAAAATTTGGCATTAAGAGGAACCAGTACGAAGTTGAGACAAAGGTAATTTTTTAAATTCAGTATAAATGTTGGCCAAATTTGATCCAGTTATTTCAGAACACCTTAAAAATGTTGAGTAAATGCAAAAATATCAAAACACATATTCCCCACATCTTAGGGCAGCATTTTTAAAATGAAATAATTACTATTTTTGCTGAATCTATTTGTAATGAGATAACACGCATTATCAAAAAGTAAATATTACACTATAATTCTTGACTCTACACAAGATATTAGTCACACAGAACAAATAAAGTTTGATAATAGATGCGTGAGCACTACTGATAGTAAAGTATATATTTTAAAATTTTTTCTAGGAGTGTTTTTAGGAATACTACACGCAAAGTCACTCAGATATGGACACATTCTCTATTGAATCCGAATTCTCTGAAAAAATTGATTTCACCAAAATTATTAACAAATTTGCTTCTCAGAAAAATTATTTTATAATTAATTTTTCTTAGAAATCTTTCTAGATGACTGATTTAGGTACTTTTTGTTTCACGAGATTTAAGCTTTATTTTTTATTAGATTATATTTTCTGAGTAAATACTGTCGTTTTGATTTTCTAATTATAAAATACCTATTTTTATTTCAATGGTAATATTTTTGCTTGTTTATTATTTTGTTAAAGTATTTTGTCGTGATCATAACCCATTAGCTGACCAAAAAATAAAATTCTGCCCTCCAAATTTCATTTGCATTTTTATTAATGTTTTTTCTTTTACTCTTATACAGATATATGAGTTTATAACCTCAATAGATAAGTATGTAATAAGTAATTAAATATGCAATTATTATAATAAATAATTACATACAAAGTATTATAATAAGTAAATATGCAATTATTGTAATGAGTAATTAAATATATAAGTATGAAATATATATGTCAAAATATGAAAATTCCCTAGGGGGGCAGCACATTAGGTCTTCGCACGCGGGCGGCCGACACCCTAGGATCGGCCCTGCATACACATACATGTAAGTAGTTTTACTTTCCTCTGTTCTGCGTGAGTGAATTTTAACATCACCCTGTTCAGTTACACGAGGGATTTTAGCGACGAACCTCGTAATTTTGAACCATGGTCAAGTGACGAAGACGACGCCCGAGCTGGCATCCCTTCTCCTAACTACCACACCACACCAACGGGAGGACATTTGAGCGGTCGACAGATTTGACAACCATCGCGCCCCTATATGGCGGGTCTTCAGTGGTACTGGGCTCGAACTCATGACATGCCAGCCACGAGTCTGTTACCTTGACCACTAGGTTAACAGTGCCACTTCCTATGTTCTGCAGAGCATAATAAAGGGCTGATTTTAAGTAGCTTTGTATATTTAAAATACTAATATATTTTTACTTGATAAAGCCCAATCAAAATAGGACCCTCGGTTTTTGTTTTTTTGTTGCACTAGGGCCTTTGGTTACCTAGTTACGCTCCTTATATAACTCTAGATTAAATAAAAAAAATTAATAGTGTATTTCCAATCCGAACAGTCTGGAGAGTAAAATGTCAACTCAGGTGTCATCTTTCTCAATTCACCGTGATTTAAAATTGCGAAGTTCGTCCCCTCTCTACCCCTCGCATTGTATCGCCCAACGAAATTCAATCAGAAATTAACGAAAAATCTATTTGTTTACTTTTATTATAGTAGAAGTTTCTGTTCACATCTATATATTTTTATTTCAGAGAGCGCAATTACTGTTGGATATTGATTAGGTTTTCTTTCAAACGTTTCTAGCATTCTGTATTAATTTTTAAAAATACGTTTCAAAAATAGATTTTTACAATGTATAAAGGTACTATCCCTCCTTACGTGTTTTTAAAAATTATATATTTTTTGGAAAAAAATTAAATTTTTTAAAAACAATGAGTTAAATCAATGATTTTCAAACATTCATTTTTTAAGTTAGCAACCTAAAAAGGAATCAGCAAAAAAGTAAACGAAAAATATTCATATTTCTTAGAAAATTTAAAATATGTATATGTGTTCTACTTCTATGGTCATTTTGCTTTGACCTTTTTTATCTCGCTATAATCTTAAATAAAGTTATCACACACCGTCGAATAGTTATAAAAATAGACTTCTAAAATAGAAGCATGACTCTTCGATATTTTTCTTTTAATTATATCTTCATTAAATTTCTCACAAATTCCGAGGAAATACTTAATAAAAGTGTAATAATGATAATGTTTGATGTACAGCATAGTGAGATACATAATAGCAATTATTTTCCAGTATTTATTAAAATGTCTATTTTTATGTTATTACCTACTTTACAAAAACTCACAAAAAATTATTAATCCAGTTACATTTAAACTATTTTGCGTTCTAATAAAGATAAAGCGTTAAAAATATCTAGCCAAAATAATAAATCAGGAAAAAAGAAAAAATTTTCCCAGGTTTTCATAATAAGCAGATTGTCCTGTTCCTCTTCAAAGTGTTGTAAAATAGCCCCCCCCCCGTGTGAAACATGAGATGGGTCAATTACAAAGGAAAGTATTGCATTCACCATCTAAGATAGGAGATAAAAGCCCTGACAGGCTAGGTGCTCCTATAGAAAATTTCCCTGTAAAGGAAAGTAATTAGGGAGTGGAGACAAACTAACACTCCTTTCCTTTTCTTCCTCTAGGAGAGTCCATTTATTAATCATACTGTAGCACCACACTTTCCTCTCTTTCATAGCAATTCTCCAAATAAAATATCAGAAAAATTAATTTGAATAGAGGCATGATAGAAAAATCAAAAGTATGAAAAAACATTCACTTTGAAATAATGGGGAATAGTGAAAGAAAAAAAAGAACAAATTAAATTTACATTCAACCATTATTTTAATTAAATTCTTATTGTTTTTAAAAAAAAAGGACTGAGAATTATTGGAGTAATTCAATTCAATTTCAGTTTTCATGTCTTTAATTTAATGTTACTGAGTTACACACAGCAAAGATTTTGCCACTTTCTTCTAGTAAACTAAGGTAGTGATTTTTCCCTTTTGTGAGCATAATTTGTCCAGGCATAGAATGTTCAATAATACATTAAATTTGAAACAGTATATGGCTGTGGAAATTATCTAAAATCTGAACTTTTAAATAACTTCAGCAATAAGTTTTAAAATTTTAATTAATCATGAATTGTACACACTTTATTAAAATGCTTTTAAAATTTCAGAAAAATAATCCCTGTGTTAGAGTTGGAAAGATAGTAGTGTTTTGAAAAAGAAATTTAAAAACTGAATTTTCATATCTGCTTAAATAAAATAAAAGAAACTGAATACAAAGAAGTATAACATTTCAGTCAACACTGAAATTCTAAAAATCACAGCTTCCTGTTGTGAATGTGTGGAATTTAGGAGAATGAAATGTTATCTGATTAAATCCTCCACATAAAAAGTATACAAAAATAGCATGTCAAGTTATTGAGATTTTATACATATATTGAGTGAAATTGTATACATATGAAACAATTTGTTAAAAAATTATTCAACACACACACAACAGTAAATTATAACATCAAATACTTCCTCACTAAATTATATATATATTGACATAAAAAATAGTTAAGAGGAATAGTGAGCAAATATTATTCCTTCCTATCAAAAATGCCATTTCAAAATGAATAGCTGCTTCAATATATTAAGATGGCAAAGATTTTGAAGTTCAAAATGTAATATATATATATAGATTTTTTTACAAATAAATTATTTTATTATAGTTATACTGTGGTGAGGTAGTATGTTGGTCAAGAAATATTTATACCAAAATAAACAATTTTTGTTTTATTTTTTAATAATGATATGTTTTTACTACTTATATAAAAAACAAATTAAAATTCAGTATATTCATTTTTTTAAAAAAATAATAAATCTGCAACCCTTCTAAATTATTTTGAAGTACCTTCATATTTCTCAAAAGCATGAATATTTTTCAGAGCACCTTTTTCTATTATGATATGATCTTATTTAAGTCAGGGCAGTTTTGTTACAAAAAGCTGCTGAATTGTTCATGGTGCTAAATACTGGCTAAGTTGCAGCCTTAGTGCCAGGAAGAAAAAATGGGGAACTCTGACACTTTTAAACATTTAAACAATTATAGCTTCAGGTTCTTATTAAAATATGCAGTTATATTTTCATCTACCTCTGAAATTGGCACATCTTATTGGACTAAGTGAAGGCATTTCTGGACAGTGTAGCATTGATAATTAAAAAAATATATGCTATAAATTTAGGACTAAAACCGAGTAGTGAAAAATTGAAGCAAGCACTGAACATTTGGAACAGTAACGGGAAATTTGGGATAATGTACAATCAAGTTCAAAGGAAATTATTAAAGGAATTAAACATGAGAAAGAAAAAATGTATTAATCTTTCTTTTTAACAACCCCCAAATTTAAAAAAAAAAAGGAGGAAGAAAAACTTATACATTTTTTTTCCATTGAAGTAAAATTTTGAGGAAAAATCAATCTCATTTTTTAAAACAAATATTTAATTTGTATATCTCAATACATCAATTTCAAATTTTTATTTCAAGAAATTATAATTCAATGAAAGAAAACAGCCACTGTCATGTTATAATATATTCCTATTATTAGAAATCTTATTTTTTTAAAAAAAGAATTCTGTATGAAAATTTTTTTTTTCAAAACCTATAACAAAACCTCGTTTTCACTGGAATATGTGTTCCAAGCAAAATATACATTAAGGTATTTTGAAAATTTAGCATTATTTTCCTGCCATTAATAATTAATTTTGAAGCACTGAAAACTTATTTTAAAATTATCTCTACTCAATATAGCTAAAAAAAAAATAATAATAATACTGTTTCATGAAATTTACTTTAAAATTTTTTTTAAAAAAAAGTACATCATTACTACTGATGATTGAAATGATTATAATACTATACTTTTTAATAACTTTTTAAAAATGTTTTCAGTTTTATACTACAGAATTTTAAGTTTAATCACGTTTTAAGCATAGCTGAAATATGAATCTTATTGTGAACAATGTTTATAATGAATTTTGAGCAAAGTAAGAACAGAACTGAAAAATAAATTATCCCCTTTATATATTAGCTAAATCACAATATAAACATAATTTTGGACTGTTTTTTAACTGAAAAATTATATGGAATTCAAGTCAATTTTTGTTTAGCATAAGCTGAAAATAATTTTAATTCTAAACAGTATTTAAAAGGCAATGCATGTAATATTCCTACCATTTTATAACAGTCAATATGATAAAGATAAATATAAAACACAATTTTCTTCTTTTATCATTAATACATATATATAATTATTATATTATATATATATAAATATTTTTCTCTAGTTATGTTTCTTAGAATCTGTTTTCTATCATTTAGCTTTGTGGGTAGTATAATTTTGTCTTATTATTATTTTTTTTCATTTTATTATACTATATATAATATAAGAATTGCTCTAAATGAAAATATGATTTAATTTCAGCTGCAAAAGTTAAAAGGATTTTGTAACAATAATTCTCAAGTGTCTGTTTAGAAAAAATTTGCTAAACCTGATTCAAATGTTATATGGATTAATAAAAATTCACTAAAAATTGCAAATAATCAAAAATATATCAATAAACTAAAATATTTTACTCTTCTATTTTAAGTTTACAATATAGTTACAGTTCTACATTTTTTTTTCCAGAGAGAGTTTCATTTAATATTTTTAAAAATTTAATCTTAATTTTTATTTTATAAACATACCATATTTCTAATGAACTTGTATACAACAAATAAACAATGAAAACATATTTATATCTTAACATTCAAACAAAAATTGAAAAAACATTGAAATTGTTCAGTAGTAAAGTTATAAACAATAAGCGCACAATATTTATAATAGGTTATTAGATTCACACATACTGAATACATTGCACTTTTTTATTGTAATTATTTTGAAAGTAGCCAATAATTCATAACGAGCCAAATATAGCAACCCCAAAACAGAGTAATTTGAATTCCAACTCTGTAAAAAATAGGAATAGGTGCTGCCAACGAAATCGCGCATTACACGTCCGGCCTTGTTTGTTCCTTTTATCTATCAGACTTCTTTAATCATACCTTTTAATCTTTCCCCCTCCAAGTTGATAATAAACTTTTTCGTTATCCATACTACTTATCAAATCAACCAATTGAAAATTTATACTAAAATTTTTACTATCTCGAAGTATTTTTAAAAAAAATATTTATGTTTTAATTTATCTTTATATTTCTTTTTGGTACAATCATGTTGAAATTGGAAGAATTTTTTGGCAAGTTATTTCCGCAAATAATTTAATCTTTTTTATTAACTTTATTTTTGTAAAAAAAGAAAGCTAAAATAAATTTCAATATTGTACTTCTGACATTTACAAAGTTTCTATAACACCAATGGAAGATCACAGAATAACTGATTCTTTTTATTTGAAAACATCATTGTTCGAGTTTGATGTAGATAAATGAGGGTTTTTTTTTAAAAAAAAGTGTCGTGTGATGTGTCCGAAAATGGCGTTTTTAATATGTGGAGAAAACGAACAGTTATTGATTTTTATTTGAAATCTGTGGTATGCAGCTATAATGTGTGCATTAATATTTTTTTTATTCTTTTTCTTACTATGTTCAAACTACCACCGCGTTTTTGACTCTTCGTGCATGTTGACGAAATACGAAAATCTGGAAACAAATTACTAAGGTTTTCTTGTTGCGAGTTAAGTTTTCGTGATTTAATTCACAGAAATAGTTTTGTATGATAAATTTTTAAAGTAATGCTCAGCATGATAAGAAAATTTACCAAAATATTTGCATGTTTAAGAGTTGTATATCTAAATTGCAGAGATAATTGGCAATAGGAACGGAGAACGATAATAGGTTTTTAACAATAAAACTAATGATTATCTCCATAACAATTTATTTTGGGTCATACAAATTTTGATTCATTAATAACAAAAGACCTTTAAAAATTAATTATAATTTTCACGAAACTTCAAACTTTTGTTCCCATTTGTTGGTTAAGCAATGACAAACTCAGTTTGTCTTAAAAACTTTTAAACAAGCCTAAAAAAAATTAATTTTTTTCGTTTTTGTTAGAACAATTGAGTAATAAATCGAGGGAAAAGTAGATCAAGTGAACTAGTGGAAGGAGAACATAACCACATACATCATTGTCAAAATTCTGATGAAATTTCATCATATATTAAGGAATGCATATTTACATTCTCCTCAAAAGTATTTGTCTTCACTTAACCTGCATGTCTTATAATAAATGTTTATGTAAAACATATATTGTCTGATGTTTATTATTTGTCTTCCATATGCTTTCATAATTCACTTTCCACAAAATAACAACCTATTAAAGATTATAGATTTTTTTTTTTTATCTCTTGCAAGGTTGAAATTACTCAAGAGATGTATATTCATTGGTTATTTTCATTCTGTCAAACTATCCTAAGTATGTTTCCATTATAAACAAATGCATTAGTTTTTTCATATAATTTCATTAAAAGAAAAAATATATACATTTTTTGTTCTCAAACAGAAGGCATGTCCTCAAGTTTTTTGCTGGCCCTATTACTTTTTAAATGTTGTATACATTTAAGTTAGTGAAATATTTTGAGAGAAATTCTGTAAAATTTTCTATGCATTTTTAACATTTTACTTATAATTATTAAATAACAAAATAGTTTAGAAGAGCTAAATTTGATAAATCTTAAAAACAGTTAAATAAAAAATAATTGTATAGCATAAATATATTGTATTTAATAAACTTGAGACTACTTAACTTGTAATTTTAATGATATGGAATAATATTAAGAGATAGTTTTTTTTAAAAATCAAATACATCACTATTATTTTTGGAGGGGATTTTAAAAGCTTGTAGATCTTTTAACACAAAATGAGTTAGAGTATTTTTTGATAAATGGTAATTTTTACTTTAGTTTCTTTTTCTGTTCTTTCAAATTTATTTTAACTAAATTCTCTAAACATAAATAATTGACCCTGCTTCTTGCATTTATTGAATCTTTATCTTATTCAGTTATTTAAATAGAAAATTTTTTAGTATATTTGTTGATCAAAGTTAACATAAATACTTGTAAATTGAAAGATATTTTGTTAAATCTTGAAAATTTCATATTACATTAATAAGGTAGAATGAGTACTTTTAGATTATTTTAGAGATATGATTTGTTAAAATTTGTTTTAAAAGTCAAAATTTCTAATGTTTAATAGTTGAATTTATCATGCCTGTTACATATTAGATCAGGTAATCTAAAGCAAATTGATATTTTTCAAATTTTATATTACAGAATACTATTTTAAATTCTAATGTAAAATGATCAAGAGTTGTGATAAATACATAATTTTTTTCTAATTGAAAATAACTGTTATTTTAGTATTATTTAATGAGTATCATTTAGTTGTGAAACTCATAAGAGTTGATCAATGAAAAACTTAAATGGCAATTTTAAAGTTAAATAAGATTTTTGATCCAGCAAATTATAATGTGTTTTGGTAGAAGTAATTATTTGAAAAAAAGAAAATACTATATAAAATAAAGTACCATTTTTAATATGCATTAATTTTAATTTATATACTAGTGCAGTTCAATGTGATTACTATTTGGGAATATTTAACATTTATATATTAATGGAACCCTTGGATTTATACCTTTAAGATCTAAAGTATACCTTAATTTAAAAAGTAATTCAATAGCCAGCTGCATGTTACAGGATTAAAAAATAGATTTTTTCATTCACTGTGAATTTATCTCGTATGTTTTCTGCATTTATATTCTCAAATTATTGTACAAGGCATGTTGTTGAAGGATGTAAATTGTGTTAGGTGGAGTATTAACTTGGATTTTATCCTCGTTATTTAAGTCTTGTATTACCTGATTTTGCATACTTCAAAGAATGTTTTAATTTAATAAAACAGTAACTATATAGTTTATAGGATACTCATTATTTTTGTATTTGACTTCTGCATCATTGTGTTTAATTATATAGTCTTTGATACTAATGCTAATTTTGCTGTTTGAGGCAGATCCTCATGAACTGTTAAGATTAGTAGATATATGGGAGCATTTAACTATCTCTAAGCGATTGTTAATGGGCTTCTGGTGACTAGTATGAAAAATTTTAAATCTTTGTCAAATTATAACAGTTTTGAGGTGCCGCACCTATTTATATTTAAAATGCTACCATCTCTTTATTCTTTAATATTTATTCTGTAATTTTATTACAACCCCAATTTTGAGGTGACCAGTTTTTTTACAATGAAAAAAAGGACATGCATGCAGAAAAAATTTAAGAAAAAGTTACAACGCGTAAATACAGGAAACATTTCATTAATTCAAATAAACATGTTAATTATGCTGGCATTCATTTTAATTATTTACTTCAATGAGTATTTTTCTATTGAATGATTTTTTGTCAATATATCATTTTTTAATACATCGGAAATTTCAGAGCAAAAAAAAAATCCTTCATACTGAATTTTACAGTAAGTACAGCAGCTAAAGTATAAATATTCAATCTTGATTTCTCACTTTTTCATAAATCATTTCCAACTGAAAAAACTTTTTCAACTTCTGAATGAGTTCCATGGAAGCACAACATAAATTCAACAAGAATAGCTAAATTATATTATGTAGGAAGTGTTCATTTTTTAAATGGTTAAGTATTTCCACCCATCGTTTATCAATTTCAGCATGCTGATTTTCCAAATGTTCCAATTTATTAGAATTTAAATATACATTCAGTAGTCTAATTTCTTCAAACAGACAATTGTCATTGATTTTAATATCAGGCATTTCTTTCGATAAAAACTCAAACAAATTTTCTATATCTGCCCAATTTACTTGCGGTGAAGTCAAAAAACACCATTGAAAACTGTTATTTCCTGTGCCATATGTTTCAGACTAATGTATTGGAAACATGTTTGGTTCACCTCTGAATAGAGATTAACAGATCAATTTTAAAATATTGAAAAGAAGGACACTTTCGAGGAAGGACAGAACCTATAAAAGGAGGACTATCCTCCCTAAAGGAGGACGGTTGGTCACCTTACCAATTTCTAAATAGAAACAAAATCATGAAGTAGAAAAACTAAAATTATTCAATGTATTTCAATTTTTAGTTGTTAATAGAAGTATGTGTAAAGAATTTTGAAGCAATGTGGAAATTATTTTCTAAAATTAAAAGAAATATTAAAAATACATGGTTAAGTTGCATGTAAGTAAGAGACATAACCACTCATATAAAGCTACATCAAATAATTAGAAATACAACAAATAGTAAAGTTTTTAAAAAAAAATATTGAAATATATATTTGCGTAGAGCTAATAGTTGTGGTTTCACAAAATTCTTAAAAAAGATAACCCAGAATGAACCTGGTGGAAAGCAAGTATAATTTAGGATCAAATAACTTTTAAATGTTGCATTTTCCAGCTCATATGTGTTGTGTTAAATATCTTGAGTTATTTTTAGTTTTTAATCCTGAGAAAATTTTTTCAATTCTGTAAATTATAGGAAGAATAAGTTTCTTTTCCTCTCTGATTTTGTAATATATTTTTACAAAATGTTTATTATGCATTTCTTGTGTTATAGATGTTCATTTAGATATTCATGGATATTTGATATATATATTATAAAATAAAATACATGTTCACAATATTAAGAATTCCATCCAAATAAGTTGATATAGATGGAGAACATCAATAAAATTTGTTTGAAAAAAAATCATTGAGTTCAAACTAAGATGAATTAATTGTAATATACTAGGTAAAAATGTGGGAGAAATTTCCTCTCCCTCGGATTTAGTACTTAAATTTTAAAGGTTCATATCGAATTGTAACCTTAGAATTTACTTTAGAATCTGGAAATACTTTCTTACAATTCTTCAAACATGGAATAATCTTATATACTTGTCAATACATCTTTTTTACTTACACAAGTGCATGGACTTCTTTCGGTATGTGCATGGTTGTTGTTGAGGCTTTATTCTATCAATATCTGTCTTTAAAAGTGATATTTTTTTTGGTTTTATAAAAAAATGTGCAATTGTTTGTTGGACCATAAAAAATAAAAATTAGATATGTGGTATCAGAGAAAATGATTTGAAGGAACTTGCATACCAAAATTTATTTCATTCAACTATTTTGGGTTGAATTGTTGAATCGGCCACTTATCCCGCCAAATCGATAAAAGCGCAAAATCTGGTAACCCTTTTGATTTTTGTATCACTGAGGGAGAAGTCGGATCGTGTTGTAGTAGGGTTGCTACTCCAAAACACAACACGCAAAAACGCGCCAATTTTCATAACTTGGTGGACCAGTGGCCGATTTGACAATTTCACCCTATTTTGTTGCACAAATAATTTATCTCTTATTTTTAGATATTTTAGTTTTTAAAAATCCATATATTGTGAAACAGTATGTGAACTACCATTGGTTGAATTTATACTGTGTAAAAAAATAAAGTAATGCTTTTTCTTTATTTTTTTATACGTATAAGATAATGGGATGTTGGTAACGTGCATATAAAATTTTGAGACTGATTTTTAATAGAGATTAAAAAGGGGCAGGTATACATTGATTGAAATTAAATGAAATTCTCAGTTTATGAGCCTAATTATTTTTAAATTCCCCCCTCTTCCCCTCTAATTTAAGATTATGTGGAATAAGTTTTGTATCACATTTTTTTAGATGTTAAATTTCATGGGAGGGTATTCTCTTTTTTAATGAATTTTTTCATATTTTTAGTTCTCTGAAAGTACAAGTATGACTTCTAAAAAGACCATCCTAAATGAAAAGCCCAAGAGCAAAACTGGTGTTTTTCGGAGATCAGAATCGGTTATGCCTCCTGGACTTAATGTTAGAAAACCATCCAGTGCTGTCAGTGAATTAAATTCAGTTGGGAAAGAAAGCCAGAAGCTATTTAGACGCAGTTCAATGATTAGTTCTGAAGGATTTGATAAATATACATATGATTGCCATAGACTTGACATTCCTACCAGATCTATAGGATTAGAGTTTGAAGAATCTAGTTTGGCAGAAAGAAACAATGCACCTAAAAATCTTTTACCAACTATTCCTTCTGTGAAACAAACCTCTATTTTAAAAAAGAAAACTGTTAGTATTAAGAATCCTCTTGTAAAAAGAGATTCTGTTGTACACCCTGGAAGGATAGATATGCAACAATCTCTTTGTATTGCTGGTAGATTTCAGAATCCTTGGCCAACATGGAGACCTCCTACATTTACAAATATTCTGAAATTCGGTTTATCTAAGAGTAATAGTAAAGTACCTCCAAAACAGGTAAGAACCATATTGAATGGTAATAAAAGTATATAATGATAGTAAATTATGTTTTGTTTCTTTTTGTTCTTGGATATTCTATTAAAATATCATTTATACTATTTTGCAAGTAAATAACTGTGTGACTAGTAATTAACTATATATTGAATTTCCCCCCCATTAACAAAATCATGCTTAAGTAGGATTTTTAAAAAGGGAAAGATCTTGATTAAAACTATACATAGCTTTTGTGTACTGATACAGTGTATGAATTACAACTGAAGAATATTGTCAAAAATAAAATGATTCTGTATGACAAATTGATAATTTTAGTGACATTTATGTCAGAAGAGAGTCAAAATATGAATATATCCTTAAGGTAGTGTTTTGATTTATGAGATGGGGCTACCTGTTCTTTACATATTAAGTAAACTTATGTAATAAACTTTTGTATAAATGATATATAAGTGAATCAAGGTATTTATAAATCCATTTCTAACTGAAGAAATAGAAGTTTACAAATAATTTCCCTCGAAATTGAAAGTTTAATAGAAGAAGGCAATTGGGAGTTTATATTTGTTTACAGAATAAATAAATGAAATATTTTACATTTGTGTATCAGATTTCGATTAAAAAATATTTAGAAAGCACAAAAGAATGATTGGGAGTAGGAAGCAGAGATGAAATAAATAATGTTTAGCTAAGTTTGTTATTTAATGTTTTGCTCTAAAATGTTAAGAAAGGAAACATGTGTTCTAAAATAGTATAAAAATTGTATGAAAGGAAATTTTCTGTGTATGTGTGCTATTAAGAATATTGATTTTGGTAAAATTCTATAATCCCCTCTCCCTCTGGCAAAGAGTTTTATCAAGCCCTGCCAAACTGGGTCCATGGCACATTTTTCAAAGTCAGGACCAGGGAAACTGAGAAAACATGTCATTTTGTCTGAAAGAGAGAGAAAAAAGAAAAATTTATGGAGGGGGGGGGGGCTTTAAGAACAAATTCATGCAAAATTTTTAGCTTTTAAAAACGAGAGAATTTTTAAAACTTATGGAACTATTTCATGAAAAATTGGAAATTAGGAACATTCTGATGAGAGATCAAAGTTTGAAGAAGAAAAATTGAAATTTTGATGGATGCTAAGAACAAATTCATGTAAAATTTAGCTTCTAAAAAAAGAAAATTAAGAATTCATGTACAAAGAACAAAAATAGAATTTTTTTTTATAATTTGAGAAAAGTAAGAAATTAAAAACATTCTTAAACGAAGGAATCGTATGTTTTAATGAGAGAAAAAAAATTGAGTACTAACATGCTATCGCAACCATGCCAATTTTCAAGATAACTTTACCAAATTGGAAACCCGATTTCGCACGTGTTGTAGGTGTTCAATGGGCAACTACAGTAAAATCTGATGTAAAATGTACACATATACTTTCAAGCAGCATTTTTTAATATCTAGGTATATTCGCAGTATGACACAAATCCCCCATTTTTATGAAGAAAAACAAACAAACCTGAAATGTATGTGTGCAATACTGTTATGTTTTGAAGTCATTTATTTAATATATATTATCCCAAGCTTTTGAAAAAATAGTATATTTCTAGAACTACAGCCCTTATAATTTATAAGGTATATAATTTCTTTTAACAAACAGTATTTTTTGAAATATGTCTAATTTTTTATGCTGATCTCTTTTTTTAAAAATTTTTAAAGCTATAACTCTTTTATACCTGGTGTATAGCACACACTCGTAAATTTTTGATCTTATTTTTTGTGTTTAAAGTGCGTGTTATACGCTGAATTTTATGGTGCATGCTTC
The DNA here is from genome assembly GCA_019973975.1 of Trichonephila clavata. NCBI lineage: Eukaryota > Metazoa > Arthropoda > Arachnida > Araneae > Nephilidae > Trichonephila > Trichonephila clavata. Next base: position 500,926 of record BMAO01003301.1, on the reverse strand, counting down.
GTATCATATTTCTCGGCTTGCCGCCTTTCTAAGCCTAACCATTAGTTGATATTTCTAACTCGAATACTGAAATGCGAATCTGGGATTTACCGAATTCTTAAATAATAAAATTAATAGATTAATATTTTTAATAATAAAATTAGGTAATATTAAAAAAATAAGTTACTAATTTGGGATATCAGAGCACTACGCTCCATGTTGTTGACATTCGCCAAGTTGGGGATAATATTACAATATGGTTACCTTGATTTTTGATTTTGGTTCTGTGGTTGCCATCAATTCTTTCTTTCTTTTTATTTTATTTCTTTTGGTAATTTTATTTTTTAATTATTTGTTGTTTATTATTTATTGTTATGTACAACCTCTGACAATGAAGTTCGGTGAATAGACCTGTAACATTAACGTAGATGAAATATTAACGAAAGTTACCTTACTGTCCTTCAGAATAGTCACCTCCCATAACTATGCACTGCTGAGATCTGTTATTCATGTCCTGGAAGCTTTGCAAGAAGTCTTCTGTTGGGATGGATTTCAAAAGCCTTGTCATGTTTTGTTGGATGTCAGGAATATCGTGTCAAATCTTTTTCCTTTCAAAGCAAGTTTGAGTTGTGGGAATAAGTCTGGAGGATTGAGATCTGGTGGGTATGGGGGATGTTCAATTTGCACCACCCCCTTTTTTGTCTGGAACTGTTTGATGATATTGGCTGTGTGAGGGTGAGCATTGTCATGAACCTTGTTATGTGTACTGGGTAACGATTTTTCGCACAGATTCACGATTAATCTGCAGTTCATTAGCTATCGAGTGCACTGTTAATCAAGGATCTTTCATGATTAATTTCCTCACTTTCTCAATGTTTTCGTCACTGACGGAGGTCGACGGTCTTCTGCTACGGGTATGTTACCTGATGATTTATGTAGGAAAGGAGTGCAAGTTTTCTTTTACTTCTTTTGATTTTTATTGTAAGAGATGGCACCACTAATCAAAACCACGGGAGTTTTAGCTGCGAGATACGATGAGGTCATGTATTTATAAAGGGGGCAGAAAGGAAAAACTGGGAGTAGCACCAAAGCTTGAACGAAGGCAGGTCAGAGGAAATCGGTCTCTCCATTGTTTTGAGATAGAGTACGTGTTTTCGGAATTAGTATGGTGTTATCTCGAATTATTTAAAACCCCTTGTAAATAGTAAATGTTTTAGTTGTGTTATTAATAAATTAGGTTATTTTAACATTAAAATCAAACCTTCCCCTGGACTCCGTCCCACAAATTGGGGGTTCGACCGAGAATATAGACCTTGGTACATAGACCTTGCCTTGCATCGAATATAGACCCGGCGAAGCCTTCAGCTGGATAAGAAATTTTACGAGCGATACGGAAATACTTCAGCGAGAACAGTCAACAGGAAAAAGGAGTCCATTGACTTGGTTAGAAACACGGAATCTTATCGAATTTCCAAGTCAGCTACAGTCAACCAAAACTGGAAGCCCAGCGACTCAACGAGATACTGAACGAATTGAACAGGATTACCTTGATCATTGAGGTCAACACTGACGAGAGAACCTTTGGAACTGCATCGAATTGGGAGTTATCAACACGAAACAAGATTTCCTGTGTCATTGAGGTCAACGTAAAGTGTCTTCAGAATTACATTGAATTGTGCTAGTATCCTTTTTTTTTTGGTATTGTGTGAGTAATAGGCGAAAATTATATAAATGAATAATTTTGTGTGTATATTTCCTATTCTGTGAATCTGAAATTGAATTTTGAAGTACTAGGTACTATTATTGGTTTAATTGTAGACATAGATATTTGATGTTCTTTTAGTTGTGGATTAATAACTGAGTACTTTCCGTGTTTTTTCTTAGTAATCTATTTTCGATAAATGAGAGGAACGCGTCGTTTTTTTAAATAAAAAATAAAATTGATATTAACTGTAATACTGTTGTGTTTTGTAAAAGGATTTAAGTTCTGGGAATTCTTTAAAAAGTCCATTTTTGTCTATAGTTGTTTATAATTGATAATTGCATCTTATTTAAATTATCTTTTGTTTCTTTTTAAGTGAGTAAACTTTTTGCGTGTCATTTTAATGGTTTTGTCTCATTTAACTTGGGTAAAAATTTAATTTGTTCTCTGGGTCACCATTCTGAGTATAAAAATGGCATTCTTACTCGCGAAAAGGAAAGAGGATTTGGTGTCACTCGCTGAGGATTTGGATCTTACTATCGAAGCAGGTATCACAAAATTGAAGTTAAAGGAGCTGATCGTAAAAAGCCCAGATTACGTTAGACGATGTTAAAAAGATGCTTGATAGCATAGTGGAGGAACGTACAAAAAGAGAAGAGAGAGAGGATATGCGAAAGGATGAGAGAGAAAGACGAGAGTACGAATTAGAGAAGTTGCGAATACAAGCGCAACAGACTGCCAGTATGCCGAATAACACCGAAAACGTTCAAGCATCGAATAAACTGTTTCACGAAACTTTTCATAAGTTTAATATGAAGGAAGATATTGGTTTGAATCTTACCTTATTTGAGCGTCATGCAGAACTAACTTTCTTACCGAAAAAAGATTGGGTTCAAAAACTTATAGGTTTAATACCCGTCGAAATTGCCCATCTGATCGCAAGAGAACCAACTGATAAGTGTAATGATTATGATCATGTAAAGGATTTACTCTTACAAAGATTTAAATTATCTCCGGAAAAATTTCATCAGTTATTTTTGTTTCACCAAAAGTCCGATGAACGAACATGGCAAGATTTTCAACACGAATTACAGAAGTATTTTGATGGATGGACTTTGGGCTTAAAACTTAACACCTACGACCAATTACGAGAATTAATCATAGCCGATCAAATGAAGAAGAGGGCGCCGTATGATTTTCAGGAACACCTTTTGGACGAATGGTCTACTATTAACTCATCTATTGAGCTAGCAAAAAAATTTGAAGATTATGAGGACGTCCGAAGAACTATAGGGCCAAAGCAGTTAAACTCATTTGCTAAGAGATCGAACAATAACGATAATTGTTCTCAAAGGCAAGAACGTTTTCATCTTGGAAATAATTGGAATGATAAAAAATGCTTTCATTCGACGAGAACTTACGATAAAAGAGTTAAACAGGTAACATGTAGCTACTGCAGGGGACCAGGTCACTATGCCGTAGATTGTACAAAGCGCAAAGAAGGGTACGAAAATCAATAAATCTTCAAGCTCTCCGGTCCAGATCTGTTCTCGAATTCAGCGAGACAGAATTAAGACCAGGAAAATAACCATCGGAAACAAGACTTTTGAGGCTCTAATCGACACTGGAAGCTCAGTTTCGCTTATTCGTGAAGATGTAAGCAAAGGAATCATCGAGCAATCGAAGCTCTCAAAGGACATTGTCGTGTTATCTGGATTGGGAAAGTACGAAGTCAAAACAAAAGGATCGTTCCAACGAGAAATCAAATTGGATGGAGAGAAATATTCCGTAATATGGCATGTCGTGCCTGTGATGCATTTGGAGTTCCAGGCAGTGATAGAATCGGACATTTTGGAACAAGCTTTTGTTGGCTTTGATAAAAAAAGGTGTTTATTTCCGTAAACACGAAGAGAACGTGTGGTTTGTGAATACACAGGTTTATGAAGCAAGAACTGAAGACGAAATCGAAGTTAAACATGTTATCAATTCTCGAATAAGAAAGGAACTCTCTGAACTAATCAACAGCTATACACCTAAGAAGACCGAAACGACAAATGTATCCATGAGAATTATCCTGAAGGATGATATACCAGTTTACCAAACAGCACGCCGTTTGTCGTTTCTGGAGAATCAGACCGTCAACAAGCAGATCGACGAATGGTTGGATAAGGGAATCGTGAGACCAAGCTCTTCTGAATATGCAAGTCCGATCGTGTTAGTCAAGAAGAAAGACGGTACTGATAGACTATGCATTGACTATAGGAAACTGAACCGAAAACTAGTCAAGGATCGCTTCCCCTTGCCACTGATAGAGGACGTATTGGATAGGCTGCAAGACACCAAAGTGTATTCCACGTTAGACTTGAAAAATGGTTTTTTTCATGTCGACGTAAACGAGGATTGCAAGCATTTCACCTCCTTTGTTGTACCAGACGGGCAGTTCGAATTTAATAAGGTACCCTTTGGTCTCAGTACAAGCCCAAGCGTATTCCAAAGATATGTGTACAGCATTTTTAGGGAACTCATGCGAAAAGGCATCGTAATAATTTATTTGGACGACTTGATCGTTCCAGCTAAAAATGAGAAAGAAGGTTTGGAAAAACTAAAGAAGGTGTTTGAAGTCGCATCCAGATATAAGTTGGAGATCAAGTTCGAAAAATGTCAGTTTTTAAAACGAAAGGTGGAATTTTGGGGTCACGTTGTCGAAAATGGAACGGTGCGCCCTTCAGTTGCAAAAACGATAGCTGTCAAGAGGTTTCCTGTACCAACGACTGTCAAACAAGTCCAAAGCTTTTTAGGACTCCCTGGCTATTTTCGAAAATTTATTCCGTCATACTCTAAAATAGCGAAACCTTTGAATGATCTAATTATAAACAACAATCGATTTGTCTTTGAACGACCTCAAATAGAAGCATTTGAAAAACTCAAGCAATTATTGACTGAAAGTCCAGTATTAAATATTTTCCAGCAGGGAAAAACAACCGAATTGCACACGGACGCAAGTCAACAAGGCTACGGAGCCGTCTTACTCCAAGAGGCAGAAGATGAAAAATTGCATCCGGTTCAATACATGTCTAAGAAAACTACTCCGGCAGAGGAGAAGTATAGCAGCTATGAACTTGAAGTCCTTGCTTTTGTCAATGCTTTAAAGAAATTTCGTACGTACCTTATGGGAAATTGTTTCAAAGTCATAACGGATTGCTCAGCATTTCAAGAGACTGTGGACTAAAAGGATTTGGTTACTCGTATAGCGCGATGGGCATTATTGCTGGAAGAGTTTGATTATGAAATTGTGCATCGTTCCGGCCAGAGAATGAAACATGTGGATGCCCTTAGCAGATATCCAGTCACAATAATTGCTAACGATACTCTAACCGCAAGATTAAAAAGGGCACAACAAGAGGATGAATACACTCAGAGTCTAAGGTCACTGATTGAAACAAACAGCAATTCAGACTTTTTCGATAAAAACGAAATACTTTGCAAATATGTTGAAGGTCGTGAATTGATAGTTGTACCAAGAGATATGCAATCTGAGATAATTAAGTTAGCACATGAGAAGGGACATTTCTCCATTGCCAAGACTGAAGGAGTTGTGAAACAAGAATTTTTCATTCCCAATTTGAGCAAGCAGGTGCAAAATGTAATTAACTGTGTACCATGTATTTTGACCAACAAAAAGAGTGGAAAAAAGGATGGATTCCTCAACCCCATTCCTAAAGAGGATGTGCCATTAAGTACTTATCACGTCGATTTTATCGGACTTTTGCCTTCTACTAACAAGAAATATCAGCATATTCTCACAATAGTGGATGCTTTTACAAAATTTACCTGGCTTTATCCCGTTAGATCTACTTCCGCAGAAGATGCTTTGGATAAATTAAAATTGCAACAAAAGACTTTTGGTAATCCCAAGAGAATAATAACAGACAGAGGTTCTGCTTTTACTTCTGGAGCTTTTTGGAGATTATTGTACTAATGAAAACATTCAACATTTGCAAATCGCCACCGGAGTACCCAGAGGGAATGGCCAAGTCGAGAGAATACACCGAACTATTATTCCCGTTTTGACCAAGCTGTCAATTGAGGAGTCTACCAAGTGGTTCAAGTTCGTGGACCAACTTCAAAGAATTTTAAATAGTACATTTAATCGTAGTACTAAGTGGTCTCCATTTGAATTATTAATTGGCGTCACCATGAGAAACAAGGAAGACCTTCGCCTGAGGGAGTTACTGATGGACGAAATGATGGAGGAATTTCAAGAACAGCGGAACCAATTATGACAAAACGCAAAGAAAAATATCCAGAAGATACAGGCAGAGAATAAAAGAACCTATGACAGGAAGGCCCCTAACTACCAGATGGGTGACTTGGTGGTCATTCAGAGAACACAATTTGGGACAGGTTTGAAATTAAGGCCTAAGTTTTTGGGACCATATAGAATAGTTAAAGTAAAACCTAGAGATAGATATGATTTAGAGAAAGTGGGTGATCATGAGAGACCTAAGATAACAAATTCATCTGCTGATTTAATGAAATTTTACTCACCATGATGATGTATTTTTATAAAAAGCGTTTTCTATTCTTTTTAAAAGAACATAATGTGTATTAATGTGTTTTGTTTTCTTTGCTATTAATATTTCATTTTTGAGAGTTGTATCCTTATTTTCAAATTTGAATGTCTATATTGGAATTTTTATCTCCGATTAACATTAATTTTGCAGAGGCCGAAATTTTATTGTATGGTATGTAAAATCACTGAGGTCAGTGATTCCCAGGATGGCCGAACTTGTAGGAAAGGAGTGCAAGTTTTCTTTTACTTCTTTTGATTTTTATTGTAAGAGATGGCACCACTAATCGAAACCACGTGAGCTTTAGCTGCGCGATATGATGAGGTCATGTATTTATAAAGGGGGCAGAAAGGAAAAACTGGCAGTTGCACCAAAGCTTGAACGAAGGCAGGTCAGAGGAAATCGGTCTCTCCGTTGTTTTGAGAAAGAGTACGTGTTTTCGGAATTAGTATGGTGTTATCTCGAATTATTTAAAACCCCTTGTTAATAGTAAATGTTTTAGTTGTGTTATTAATAAATTAGGTTTTTTTAACTCTCCGTGCTTATTTTAACATTAAAATTGAACCTTCCCCTAGACGCCGTCCCACATTTATTATTATTAAAGTAAATTTAAATTTTTTATTGGTGTTGGCATATTTATGGCTGTATCCCTAGTAATTTCAGACAATTTTAATTCCATTTATTCTTTAGTATTTCGATACTTTGTGTTGTTTAAATTGTACCTTTTGTCCTCTGCTGTTTTTCCGAACATGGATATTTCGAACATTTTTTGTGAGTACTAGGATCTTTTTTTAAAAAGAATATGAAGACTCTGCTTTCAATTTTTTTGGACAAAAGGAATGCTGAATTCGGACTTTCTGTTTACTTTGTTTTCTAATAGTTCTGTTTTTCTTTTTTTCATAATTCTCATTCTTGATTAAGATTTCACTTATTTTGGCTGTCATGAAATGTGATTAGTGTGGCAGCCAAATGAAAGTAATTAAGGACAGGATAAGAAACTTGATTGCTGTATGTTTTGTTGCAGATCCTACAGTGCAAATTTGCTATCACAATAGTAAATCTAATTCACATTCTTTTTATATGCTGCAAATCGCGCATTTCCGCTCTAATTTACTTTAAAATAATGTATTTTTAAACGTTCCTTGCTCAATGAAATTCATTGAAGGAAACCCTGTTTTTGGAATATTGCAAGTTATCAGCAATTATTAATTGATAACTCATTATTAATTTAATATATAACTATATTTTGTATACTATAATACAGTTACCATATTTTCCTGTTTATAATCCGCAGTAGCATATTACCCGCAAAGCCGTTTTTTCGAGTGCAAAGATAAAACACATTGCATAATCAACGGCAATTTTTACAGCGAATAATCCAAAATATATACTGCCGATAATGTAGTGTCAGATAAAAAAAATACACAATATGATTTTAAAATTATAAGTAAAAAATTATACAGAAATTTTTTTTTAGTAAAATTCTCTTCTCTATCAGACATTTATTGTTACCATAATTTCTAAACTTTCTATTTTAATATCTGTTAATTCCTATATCTTAAGGCTGTAACTTCTTTCTGAGTCCTGCAGGTATTAGTTGCAGATTTAAACTTCAGGGCATTTTTAACATTTTCACTGAGATGTGTTTCATCGAGTCCATAATTAAAAAGCTGTGGGTTGCATTTTTCAAAATTAGCCTTGTTTTTTTCCACCTCCACAATTGAATATTTTTGATTCATCAGCATTAAACAATCTTGCAGTTTCCCGATTTCCTACTTCGGTAGCCTTTTCTATAATGTTTAGTTCAAAAACAGACGTTTAATTTGCATGCTTTTGCTTCAACATGAGAATATATGAACTTGAATATTTTCAGGACGAAACACAGCTCAGGTCAGGACAGAATGCGAAATGACAACAGCGACTAGCAACTGTAATCTTTCCAAGAAACTGAATTCATTCTTGAACGTAATTGGACAAAACTGATTGCAACTGAAATACGTCGGCCAAGTCTAAAAAGCTTTCAACGTGCACACGTCATTTGTTACTTATTTTATAAAATATAAATGGTATTTCTTTCAAAACTTTACTGTATGCTTTTCTTAGGGAGAATGTTTTTTATTATATTATGCGCGGATTATATACAGGAAAATATGGTATATAATACAATTACTATTGTTATTACAGTCGACTCTTGCTAATTCTAACCTTCGATAATACGAACCTCTCGCTAATTTGAAGTATATTCTCAGCCCCTAGAAGACTCTTTATATTTCAAACAGAAACAATGTGTTTTGTTACACTCAGTATTTCGAAATAAGATCTGTGGCTGGCCAGAATACAACAGGCGATAATTCAAAGTGATTCTTGACAATTCAAACACTCACTATCATGTAGAGTCCTGCAGCAAACAGGTTAGAGCCTATATGTTTTGCGTTGTATTGTCTCTGCTTGTCTCCCTTGTAACATAACCTTTGATGACCATCGAAGTTGATTCCAATAACTCTGACGGAAGCTTAAGTGTCACTAAACAAATTACACAACTTTTCCCTTCAAAGTCATGTTGATGCGGGAAATTTTTCAAGCATCATTTATATTCTAGCAAAATCAATTAAAAAAGTTAGATTGAATGCCATAAAACAAAAAAAAAGGTAGTAGATTTTTTCCTCAAAAAATATTAATTATGTATAGTAGTATGTATTCTTTTAATACAGGACTTCTGTTTAATATTTTTACTGTATAATATGTACTTTTTAAAAGTACTTTAAAATAATTTTATGCATATGCACACAATTGTTTTTTTATTATATGGTTTCAAATTTAAATGTGTTAGAAAAAAATTTCTCTTTGTGTATTTTGGGAGTTTTTTCCTACCCTTCTTGATTATTCGAACTCTTGATAATTTGAAGTTTTCCTTCAACATGGAATTATCGAGAGTCGACTGTATATAAAATTATTATTACGGGATCTGATTAATATTATGTTACATAATATGATGATTATTATATATTGCATAATATAATTATTATTGTATTGATTGATATTGGTTTTATTTTCAATATATATGAATTCCAATAATATAGTGAAAATTTATTTGATAAAATCGAATTGGAATCATAACATTCCACAATCAATCTTTTTTTTATTCAGATATAAATTTCTATTTTTGGCCTGAAATCTTCCTTTTTTAAATTGATTATATATATATAAAGGAGAAAAGTGACTCACTGACTGACTGACTGATTGACTAATCACGATATCTCTGGAACTATTCAACCTACAGATTGAAATTTGGTAGACATGTTCCTTTCATGAAGTAGAGATCCGCTAAGAACTGATTTTGTGAAATTCAACCCACAAAGGGCGTTACGGGGGGTTAAGGGGCATTATAAATAATTGTTTTCATTTTTAAACTACTCGACATACAATCCTGAAATTGGGTAAGCAGATTCTTTTCATAGAGTAGAGATCCACTGCAAAATGAGTGTGGTGGAAATCGACCCCCAAGTAGCGTTGCGGGGCTTAAACGACGTTATAGATATTTATTTCCATTTTTAAACTATTGGGTGTACAGTCTTGAAATATGATAATCTGAATCCTTTCATGGATTAAAGATCCCCTATATAATGTGTTTTGGTAAAATCGACCCCTAGGTGGCATTGCGGGGGCTCAAGGGGCGTTATAGATCATTTTTTTCCATTTTTAATTTTTTAGACTCACAGTCTTCAAATTTGGTAAGCATTCCTTTCATAGAGTACAGTTCCCAAAATGTGTTTTGTGAAAACAGACCCCCCTCCCCCCAAGTAGCGTTGCAGAAGCTCAAGGGGCATTATAGATAATTATTCTCATTTTTAAACTATTAGACATACAGTCTTTATATTTGGTAAGCAGATTCCTTTCATAGGGTAGAGAACCACTACAAAATGGGTTTTGCGAAAATCAACCCTCAAGTTTCATTTTGGGGGATTAAGGAGCGTGATAGATAAATATTTCCATTTTTAAAATATTAGACCTTCGTGCTTGAAAATTGGTAGGCATGTTTCTTTCTTGGAATAAAGTTCTTCTAACAAAGAGTAAAATGAAAATTGATCACCAAGGAGGGTTGCAAGGAGTCAAGGGAAGTTATAGAAACAAATTCCTGTTTTTGAATTGTTAGACCCACATACTTGAAATTGGTTAAGCATGTTTTTTTGTTGAATAGGGATCCACTAAGAATGTATTTGAGGGAAATCAACTCGTGGGGGAGCAAGGGATTATTGGAGCGTATTGACAAAAAAATCCTTTTTTCGAACTACAAGGACTATAATAATGCAATTTGGTTTGCATTTTTCTTTTGTTGTGTTGAAATCCGCTTTGGAGAACGATTCTCAACAAGAGTGTGTGTGGGGTGGGGGGGTGGGGGGTTGATAATAAAAATTTAGTTTTTGCTCTATAAGATTTAGACCTGAAATTTGGCTTGCATGTTTTTTTAGAGAGTAGAGAACCACCAAAAATTGGTTTTGTGGAAATCCACTTGGTTATCGGGTTACGTAAGTGCAAATATCATTCTACACTTCATTTTTAGAAATTATTAGAAAATACAAATTAGAAGTTCTTTCCTTTTTTTTATCAAGAGGTGGAAGTTACGGGTATAAGTATATTTTTCAATACAATTGAATTCTTAATGCTAGGACATAGATATCAATAATTTATGTATATATTTATAAAACATCATGAAATACTCAGCAAAGCAGGTGGCTAACGGCTAGTTATTATATATCACACATCACTAACATCAAGTCTCGGTCCTAACTAATAAAACAACAACTTTTAGGCAAAAAATTGAATTTTATTTATCAAGATATTCTTCTTCAAGAGTGATACATTCAGCCCAGTACTCTTCTAATTTTTTAATTACTTTTTCGTAGAAGGATGTGTCTTTGCTCTCAAAATAGGCTTCAACTTCGGTAATTACTTCATTTGAGCCAAACCTCATTCCCTGTAGCATTCTTTTAAAATCAGCAAACAGCCAGTAGTCACTGGGGACTAGATCTAGACCGTACAGGGGATGGGAAGGTAATTCAAAGTGCAATTCGTTCAATTTGACCATCGTTTTCATGGACTTGTGGCACGGAGCATTGTCTTGGTGAAACTGCGTGTTTTCTTTTAAATTTGAGGACATTTTTTCTTTACCTTTTCATTCAGCTGGTCCAATACCACCATATAATATTCACTATTGATTGTTTTGCCTTTCTCAATGTAGTCAATTAACAAAATTCCATGTACATTCCAAAATACAGGCGCCATAACCTTGCCAGCTGACGTTTGAGTTTTTTGGTCTCTTTGGACAGCTGTCACTGGATGCTGTCCACTCAGCTGACAATCTTTTTGATTCAGGCGTGTAGTAATGGATTCATGTTTCATCAATTGTCACATATCTACATAAAAAAACATGTTTATTTTGCTCAAACTGCTCCAAACAGTGCTGTGCGTCTTTGATGCTTTGTTGTTTTTGATCGACAGTGAGCAAATGTGTGTGGCACCCACTTTGAACACAACTTTCATATTGACAAATAGTCATGCAAAATAGTGAATACACTGCCTTCTGATATCTTAAAATACTCTTCTATTGCACACAACTTCAATTTACAATAAGCTAAAACGATTTTATGGACTTTTTTGATGTTTTCTGGAACAACTGCCGAATTCAGGTGTCCTGAGCGTTCAGCATTGTTTGTGTCTGTGTGACCAAGTTTAAAGTCAGCATACCACCTCTTAACTATTGTTGCCGATGGAGCTGAGTCCGTATAATTCTTATCAAGTCGTTATTTTGCTTGAACAATTTTCCCCCCATCAAAACGCAATGTTTAATTAACACATGAAATTCTTTTTCATCTATAGTTTCTAAACTAATGAAAGTTGCTTCACTAAAACCACTGTAACTTTTCAACTAAACAAGATATTATTACAATGTTTTGACATGTACCCTATGAAAGTTAGTTCTACTCGGTTAGAATTAGGAAAGCTAGAAGGTAGCACCATCTATGTGTTAGTCCTGGGACTTATTGTGTGATGCGTTATATATTTCCTTTTCCCCATATTTTTCTGGCATTTTTAAATACCTCATGTTCTATCTGTTTAAATCATGGTACTTGGTATTTTTCACATTTGTTTTCCTCAAAAACAGAGTGCATTTTTACTTCTTTTATCTTTGTGCTTCTTTTAACATTAATCTATTTAAACTCCCATCAGGAATCAGGGCCGCTTTTCCACTTAGGCAAGTGTTTTGGGCATAAAAGATTTAGAGGCACAAAAAATTGGGGGGTGAAAGCAGAGAGAAAAATTAAAATTATAGCAAACGTACCACTGCCTAGCGAGTCTTGTATGCGTCGTGTTTGTGTGTGTATATGTGAGTGTGGACAAAGCAAAAGAGTGGGTGGTGCCGTGTGCCTGATTGATGATGCACCCAGACTTAGTGTATCACCAACTCTGACACTTTTTAGCAGTGACATACATAAGGAGAGGGTTTAGGGGCTTAACTCTCCCCCCCCATAGACGGCGTAAGGCGTGGGCCACCGCATATGGCCTCGCGGTGCACAGGGCCTCGCGCCTCAAAGTCGAACTAAATTAAACAAAAAGTAAGGAAAATCTAGAAGTTCACACCACAGGGGTTTTTATAATTATTATAAATTAGAAAATTATCAGCTCTATCTGGTTTTCGCCATAAGATATTGAAACTTTGATATATTGACTTTTTTTAAAAAAGATATTCTTTTTATCGGTGCATAAAAGCATATGAATAAACAATTCGTGAAAATATTGTTTTCCATTTTCTTTTCTTAAAAATTTCTCAACTTTTTCATTTCCGCTCATTCGTTCATATTTAGTGTGGCAACATTAGCTGGAGTTAAGCTGCTATCGCGGGGAGTCCCTGGTCAGAGACAAGGCATAGCTCAAGACTTCCCATCATTAGGAAGCCGATTGAAGTATCACATGCAGATGCAGTCTCTCTTCATGTGTTTCTAAATCATATTATAAATTTTAAAAGTATTTGATGTGAGAATAAATAATAGTGGTACTGGGCATTTTTCATAATTTATCAATCATATCAGGTGTAGGCACTAAGACAGATAGAGATAATGGGAATCTGGTGCAGCAAAAAGAAAAAGAAAAGCGGAAAGAGTTGCATCCAACCAGGTTTAAAGTTCAGGTATGATGAAATTTCTCGGTCAGACTGAATCTGGCAGTAGAGAATCGAATTAATCGGTTCCTTCGACTTCTCAACAACATTTATCTGTGTACGAGTCTCTGTTGAATTTGGAAGTTACTCCACATGCCCCAACTATACCGAACGACAAAAATAGGAAATAGAAATAGGATCAAAAGCTTGCCAATCATAATCTGATGCTGAGATTCTGTGTTCATGTTGAGTTATATAAGTCACAATCTAGAAGAAGAGATTGAGATTAGTTCTTCGCCTGTGAATAGAGATGCCAGTAACGTAGTGAAACAAGCATTTTCCAGTTTTGACCCGAGATTGTGTACGTTTCCCAAGATAAATGCTTACCGGTCGTGATATAGTTCAAAGCGGTACCATATGGTAGTTAAATAACAGCGATGAATATTTTCCTTATGATGATGGACATAGATACTTTTCCAATTTTCATTTCTCAAGAAAACTAAATAATGGTGAAACTCAATGCAGTCGCTGGTTAATTTATTCAAGTTCTAGAAATAAAGTTTTCTGTTTTCCATGCAGACTATTTGGTAATTCACAAATTCAAATGGTACAGGAATTGTGCTGTGATTGAAAACACTTTAGTATTTTACACAAACATATGAGAATACTAAAGAACATATGGCCTATATGTTCCAAAGGATAACATTAGAGAAGGGAATAAAGCACAAAAAAAACATTAGACTGAAAAAACACGAAAGGCGAATTCTTGAGTCTCAAAAACATTGGTATAATTTGTTTGAATGATTAGTTGACATAATAAATTTCTTAGTCTATCCTAAACTGGCATTTAGAGGTCACAGAGAATCTTTCAAAAAAAACAAAGACATTAAGAAATCTGGAAACTTCATAGACTTATTTAAATTGATATCTAAATATGATCCTACATTACGGGAACACATAAATCGCATTGATAATAAACACAACTTGCACACCATTATCTACGCCACGATATTCAAAATGAATTGATCACAATCATGTCAAACACAGTTACCAGTGAAGTGATTGGTAGGATAAGAGAGGCAAAATATTATTCTCTTTTACTCGACTGAACTAGAGACTGTAGTACAATTTAACAAATGTCAGTCATCTTAAGATATTTTAGTACATCAACTGGAAGTATAGAAGAAAACTTGATTGGATTTCTTGCTGTCACTGAAATGACTGGAGAATGTTTGACTAATGCATTACTGGGAGAAATAGAAAAAAATGGCTTAGATTTTCAGAACTGTCTTGGACAAGGATACAATAATGATGCAAATATGGTAGGCATTAATAGTGGAGTTAAAACTCGAATATTAAATATAAATCCCAGGGTATTTTTCACACCTTGCAGTTGTCACAGCTGGAATCTGTTATTGGTAGATGCAGCTAATTCGTCAGTAACAACAAAATCATTTTTTAGTTTATTCCGAAGATTTTTTTTTGGTGCTATTTTCAAGCTCCAGTAAACGCTGGAAAAATTATCAAACATAAATAAAAGCTTCTTATTAAACCTTTATCAGACACAAGGTGGGAAAGCAGAATTAGAAGCGGTGAAGTCCATAGTATTACAATTTGATAACGTTGTTGAATGCAAAGAAAATTAAAAAAACAAATGGAACAATCCAACACACTCAGTGGTTGCGATTTTATTTTAACTGAAATGTTCAGCTTAGGATTTATCATATCATTACATGTATGATATGAGTTATTAACGCGTGTCAATATCATAAGCAAAATTATGTAAGAAGTCCAATGGGTAAGAAAAGACTTTCAGCTTTGACAGTTTTTTCTATTAAAGCAGATATAGCATCTAAGATAAATTTCAAACCAATCATGAAGGATTTCATCAAAACTAAAAGTAGAAAAATTATTTCTTTAGTTTTTTTCATTATTGTTTAATGTGCCAAAGAAATATGAATAAAAAGTTTGGTTTTTCCCTTTATGTATAAAAATTGTTTTTTTTAAACCTTCTTACTCCACCAGAGAGCCTCGCAAAATGTATCTTGCCCACATTAATTTCAGGTCTCGCGCCGCCACTGCTCATAGACCTACAGGTTTTTAGTTTTTAGCTTTGAACTGTCTTTTAGAATATAACCCCTCCCCATAAGAGAGGTCTGTGTAGGCCACTGCTACTAAGTCTATATCCCTTTACACTCTACTTGAGAATGGCTTCATGCTAGAGGACCCGGGCACATGGAATATAAAAGACAATGAAAAGTTATCCTAAATAATTTAAATTTAAATCAAGATTTCGAAGCAGATTTTTCTAAATCTCAACATTGTTATGAAAGTGTTAAAATTAAATGCTAATTTTTAACAAAATAATTTTTTGGGGTAGCACTGTAAAAGTTGGGTGTGGCACTTCGATACGTTTCTGTCAGTAAACCCTGCGCCAATGAACGCTTTGTACCAGGTGGCTGTCATGAAGGTCAAAGTATGGAAAAAGCAGCTTTCAACTTGCTTGAAGAACTTGAACTTGATTTAAAAATTGTCTGTGCCAAAGTTATGACAGTGCTTCAGGCATCTCAGGATTGTACTCAGGTCTTCAGTTCAGAATGCAAGAAGAAAATTTCCTTGCTGAATTTGTACCATGTGTTCCTCAAACCAAGCTGGTTGTTTTGCTGCAGAAAAAGCCTGTGCTAAAGCTACTGTATTCTTTTCTTTTGTGCAAGAACTTAACAGCTTTTTTTCCGTCTTCTACTCATAGATGGAATGTATTGAGAGATCATTTGCAAAGAAGCAATGGATATAAGCTGAAAGCTGAACATAGATTTCTTATGTTGAAATTGTTGAGTAAAACTAGATAATCTGCAAGGACAGGTATTCTCAGAGCTCAAATTACAAATCATATCAAAAGGAAGAATGCCCTAGAAAGTTTAACTGAATACAATACTGTGATACCTGAGATGCGAGTCACAGCAGAAGGATTCTGCAAAACACTAAAAAGTTTTCAAATTACTTTGTTAACAGTGATTTGAGACAAAATCTTACCAAAAGGGGAGGGGGACAAAACCAGTGAGGTACCACAGAAGGAAGAGCTTGATCTTGGCTCTATTGAGTTACAGATGTTATTTTTGTTTTTACCTGAAAAAAGATCCAACTATGATGATTACGAGGCAAAAGCATTGCAGCTAGCTAAAATGCCTGAGCACAGCTATGAAGAAATTCTGAAAAAGGAAATTTTTTCAGATGAAAAAAGAGATCCAGATTTTTAGAGAATGACTCAAAGAGAGAAATTTAGGAGTTTTCTTACAAAATTGACAATCTTGTAACACATTTAAACAAAAGAAGTGATTGCTATGAGGCTCTCAACATGAGATTCCAGATATTCAGAAATCTTCATGAAAAGGAGCAAGAAGATTTGAAAAAACTCTGTAAATACTTGGCTCAAAGCTAACCCAAAGCATTGATGAAGAGTAGTTTGTGCAAGAGTGTCAACCTTTCAAAATGCATATAAATGTGGAAAAATAACAAGAGGAATTTCTTCCTATGTCAAGAAAAACGAGTTGGAAAGTACCTTCTCAAATTTAGAAGTCTCAATGAGGATTTTTCCTTTGACAAACTTCATTAGAGAGAAAACTTTTCTGTCCTTAAAGAGAGTAAAGACTGAAATGAAATCTACTAAGGAAAATGTGAAAAGCAACAGTTTTATGTTGCTATGCACTCAAAAGGATATTCAATGGAAAATGATGTCATTAACGATTTTGCAATGATCAGAGCTTGAAGAAAACCTTTGTTGTACAAGTACAATGGTAGTGACTCAAGAAAGAATAAGGATGTTTAAAAGCAGGGCTTTGAACTGTAATTTTTTTTCGTTCTGTTCGACTAAAAAATATATTGGTTCAGTTCCAGTTTTTGTTTCTGTCAAAACTAATGGTTTTTGTTTCTGTTCCAGATGAATAATTTAATTTTATGCATATTCTTTTATATTAAATCATCTAGTTCATTCATTTGAATTAAATCTGCTTTCTATAAGTAGTTTCAAGTGAAACTGAAAAAGAAAAGTACTTGTGAACATCAGAACAGGAATTCGAGAAACAATGTACACATAATGATGATAATTATATGGTTGACGTGTTAAATTGGAAAATATTGATAATTTGGTTACAGTAACAAAATGACTAAAGATATGTTGAACTGAAATAAACCAATATTTTTTTCGGTTCAGTTCTAGCTTTTGTTAAATAAAGAGTTTTTTTTTGTTTTTCTCATTTCAGCTCCAGTTCAAAGCCCTGTTTAAAAGTAAAAGATAGTAAAGCAATGAAAAGTTTGATAGTTAATAAGTTGTAAAAACTGTTCATGCAATAATGTATACTCCATACTGTAATTGCAAATGATTTCAATAATTTACTGCACTAATTTATAAAAGGGTGTATGAGTTATCTGCGATGCTGTAAGGTAAGAAATGAACAAGAGTGACCAAATCATGCCACAATCCTTTCCGTATGGCCTCAGGTTGCCAGTCTGGGCCATGGCAGGTCCATTAATGGTGGATAATGAAAAGACTCTCCAAAGAGCAAAATCAAAGCAAGGAAAGAGAGTTAAGGGAAAATCCCTCTCGAATCAAAACTGGGAAGGTAAGAACTGAAGGAGAGAGAGAGGTGCTCTTGAAATAGGGGAGGGGGTGCGTAACAATTTGAAGTGCCTAGAGTGCAGGGAAAGTTAAAAATGGCCCTGTCAGGAATAAGCCATTCTTATAAATTACTTCCATGTTGAGTTCTAATGTTAGGCCACCATCTTGAATTGAAAACTACTGGTTGCCAAAATCGTATTTGGTGTGATTTCAAAACCGTTTGGTGCCTAGCGCTCTGATATCAAGCTAGTTCCCGAACAGCATCTCAATGCAGATCCATCAATTGCACTTTTTTTCTTTACATGACAGTCAATAATTTCTCCATTTCTTCCAAAGAAAAAAACAGTTAAACCATGCTAAACAATATCCGGTATTCAAACGTATCCAAATAGTCAAACTTGGTGTAAATGCAAATGGCTCAATTACCACTGTTATATAGTTAGTTGGCAACTAATGGTAAGAACTAATTGCAGTTCCTTAATGACTCTCTCTCTCTTTTTTTAAAAAAAAAGTAGAGCTAGCACCAGGAACTTACCCCCTGCTTGGCACGACTAAAAAGTTCAAAAACCAGGGAAGAACTAAAATAGGATTCAACCTCGATTTTTTACTACTAAATGTTAAATTAAGTTTGTCATTAGTTGTAATTATAATTGTTTTTTTTAACTTGAATTAAATAAATAACAGAAATGCTTGATAAATTTTTAAAAATGGGAATATATTCAAAATTAAACAAATAATGGAACATCTAAAATATTATCGTTTTGGAATGCTATCTTTAATGATAAAATTTATAAGTATATTATTATTTTGCAAGTGTTTACTTAGGTACAAAAATAGAAAATTAAAATTATTTTATGTTTAGTGGAACACATTTTTTAAAAATTAGATGTGGGGAAAAGAATATATATATATATTTGTTTATTGCAAACATTTACTGTTTTTCATATTAATATACATTGCTTGTTTCTTGCAAACATTTTATGGGGGTAGTAAATTTATTAAACATTTAGAGAGAAATATTTTAATTTTATGTTATTAAATTTAAATCTTAATTTTTTTTACAGGAACTAGATCTAGTTTTACCTATTGTCAAGCAAAATTTCTCAAAACTGATGGTTCCAGATGATGGTATACGTGTCACGTGGATGGGACATTCCACTGTTCTTGTGCAAATGCATGGTTTAAATGTTTTAACTGATCCTATATTCAGTGATCGTGCCTCTCCAAGTCAAGTGGTTGGTCCAAAAAGATACAGAGATCCACCTTGTTCAATTCATGACCTTCCTCATATCAATGCAGTTGTAATTAGTCATTCTCATTATGATCATTTGGATCTTAATACAGTAACTCTGTTAAATGCAAGGTATGCTTTTAAGAAGAGTTATCTTTTTGGCTATGTGTGATGTGAATAATACAATTATGAAATTCAATTTTATTGATTTATTGCTTGTTTGTCTCATCTTAAGTTACATTACTAACAATTTGATAATCCCTTTATTAATAAATAATGTGTATAAAAAGACTAAATCGCCTTGCTAAATATGTTTAAAATGTGTAATCTTAAAGAAACAAAATTTAACTTTAATAATTCTCATCACAGCCAAACAAAATTGGTGTCATTAAAATTTAATGTTAATGGATAAATTAGTTTAATTTACTTTATTGACTAAATTCCAAAAAATAATTTTTCATTGTGGATATTACATTTCTTACATAGCTAATTTTCCATCTATGGATTCATCTAAAAATTAGGGTAATTTTCAAATTTTGTAAAATTTTGCTTGAAAGTTTCTGAGGTAGAATTGTTTAAAAAATTTGTTCTCTAATTTTAATTGAAGTCCCCAGACATTTGCCAATATAAAATCTTCTATTTAACACTCAATTGCAAGAATCAATTGATAATTATTTTTCTAATTCTAAATATGTAAAGAAAATTCAAAAGTAATATTAAAAATGTGAATTATTACAGTTACAAGAAAGTTATTGTAACATATTAAACTTTTTAAATATTTGGATCACTTAATTCAAAATTTCATGCATTTTCTTGTAATAGTTTGAGAAATATTAAAGTCAAATTTACAATTTAAAAAATGGCTATCTTTAGTTGGGTTATAATATGTAGGGTTATAATACTCATTGGGTTAGTTACTCTTTAGTTGGGTTATAATACTCATTTATAATATGTAGTTATTCATCCTCTTATTATGTTGTGTTTAAAAATGGTAAAAATATTGTGAGAAAAATTTACTTTATTTTTAGACTGGTCACATTAATTTTTAAAAAATGTTATCTTGTATTAAATAAAATAAGAATTAATGAGGAGAAAGTTTGTTTTGAGTTTATAAAGGAAAAAAATTATCTGCCATTCCTTCAGATGTATCATGTGAAGTTATCTAGGGTATAGTCCCATAATGTTTTTATTGACCTTACATTAATGATGGGATTTAAAGGAAATTTGAGATGAATATGAAATCAATAAAAATATTTTGTTTCACATGTTAATTACATATATTTAATGTGGTAATGAAGCTCCATTTGAGCTACTAACACTGCTATAAGTTTTGTTCAATTGTGATGTTAATAGAGGTATTCCATTTTTTAACAATCTTTGTACAGTAGGGAGTATCTTTGTACAATCTTTGTACAAAGGTATCACCTTTGTTTAAAGTATACATATCCTCTTTCTATCACCTCTTATTTAAAACTTTTGAATAAAATTTTGTTGAAAATTAGGCCTGTTTGAAATGTGCTTGCATAGTTGCAGTTTGGCTTGCAGGATATGTGTTTTAAAAATATTTATATTTCAAATTTTTCAGAATTATCAGAAATAACCTAATTTACTTGTAAAGATTTTTTCTGTGCTAATTTCTTAATTGATTTGAATTTGTGCTGTGCTCTTACCTCTTTTAGAACATAAAGATGTGCTAAATGATTTTTTAATGAAATATTAAAGTTTATATTTTAAATAAATAGAATGTTCTTTTAAAATACAATATTTTAGAATAATGGAAAAATGTTAAAAATTACTGTTATAATATATTTCATTTTGCTTATTTCTCAAGGTTTGGAACAGATATTCGTTGGTTTGTACCAATAGGTTTGCAATCTTGGATGCAGCATGTAGGATGTGAAAACGTTGTGGAGCTTGACTGGTGGGAAGAAAATTGTGTTCCAGAACACAGTGATACTTTTTTTGTTTTCACTCCAGCTCAACACTGGAGCAAACGTACCATAGCAGATGATAATAAGGTTATTAAACTGATTTTTGAAATTTTGTGCATTTATAATTGATTATATCATAAAGATTGTGAAATAATGAAGGGAATTATCTCTTGGTGTATTTAAATTATTTGTTTTTGAAAAACATTTTAAATGTTACTGTTATTTGTAGCGATAAGCATTGTTATTTGTAACCATAAGTAACTTTTCATTAAGGAGGATTCTCATGGTTTTTTAAAAATGTTTTTTCCCTCTGTTAATATACCACAAGTAAAAATTATTGACTGCAGTTTTAAAAAGATATTACTTTTTTTAGCAATTTATTTCAAAAACTGGATTTTAAGGGTTTATTTTTAAATGCATTCTCTAGAAGGAAAGAGGAATACCAAGAAGTAGAGTAGATAGGGAAAAAATGTAAATAACATAGCAAATGTAGCTATGAAAATAACTTGAAATGCTCTGCTTTCTCATTCTTGGGGAGTACTATAACAGAAGAATCTGCCAATTGCACAACAGTCATGTCAGTTCACAAAGGAAACCAATTAGTGAAGCGGATTGTTGCCATGCAGGAAAACATGTTGAATCAGAGTTGCTATGTGTCACTACTAACAGTGGTAGTTTCAGCAGGAAAGAGTATTCCAGAGGTTTTATGATTATACTGACAAATGAATGTTGGTCCTTTATGGTTTAAATGTAGTAAAATTGCATTATATATTCATTAGATCACTTTTTATTAACTACCAGCCACCTCAGTAAAAAATATTGAAAGTCAGGGATGTCAACATTAGGACTGTTACAAATCTGGTAAAGCAGAAAAATTACAAAAGAAATTGTTTCCAGATGATGTGATTTTGAAAGTTAAAAAAATATGCTTACGATAATAAAAAAAATATTCTTAAAATAAGCACAGAGTTTTTTTACATTTCAATCCATTATATTTACTCCCCTGCCAGTAATGAATGTTACATTAATAAAGTTGGAAGTAAATTATAGTGCTTGGCAGCAAAAATGATATTAAAAATTAATATTTAAAAATAAAGTACACCAGTTTTTGAATCTCTCAGTAAGTAAAAAATTCTACTAGTTCGACATTATCTTAAAGTTGATTTCATCAGGTCCAGTCCCAGCTAGCACAGGAGTATGGTTTGTATGACATGAAGTTAAATGTCTCTCTTTTTCAGGAGTTTTTCATACTCTGTTGTGGGAGAACATATGCTGGTTTCAATCTATTCACACACCAATACATTTATTTTTTTAAATCTTTTCTCTTGAGTGTAAAGTATTTTGGAGAACAATTAATTGACAACTGGATATGGACATTCATATGATGCTCATGTTGTCTCTGAACTCTGTCATCTCACAGAAAAACATAAATTGATTTCAAATCTTTATGTATAAATATATTTAGGATAGATTTCTGTTGAATTGCTCTTGGTCTTGATTTATTCTATATACTTTCGCAATTTATTTAAGATGGTTCCAGGTGGAATGTAAAATACTTTCTCTTCAAAGAATCTTCAGGAAGTGTGATATATTCTCCATATACCATTTCAGCTATTGTATAATTAGTATTATCTTGGATTGCTGTTCCTAAACCTAAGAGAACTCTTTGTAACATTTCACTCTTATTTCTAGTATTAAGAGCTTTAAAAGTTGCCTTGACAAATCTCTTAAGCTGTTCAACGCTGCTCAAAAACATTAGAGGAGCACATCATAATTTTGGAAATATTTCTGATAACGTAAAACAAAATAGTCATAGTCTAAAGTGTAGCAGATAACAGGAGAAAACTTCATATGCAAATTAAGGTTCATGGCATCAAAAACCAGAAAAAGGAAGGATAAGAGCAGAAATCGTGGTTTGGGGGGGGGGGTAGAAGCTGTTGTTTTTCGTTTTCAGTATTGAGATTTAAACCTTTGGCTGTTGTTTTGAGAGAAAGAGACTGGAAAATGGGATCTACTTTAATCTATGGCCTGGCATATTATCAGGAGATTGGAATCCAGGCAAACTCAAAGAACTGTAGAGGATGCTGTTGGAGTGGCAAAGAGTGTCAATCCTAGAAATGGGATGTTCAGCGTTGGCAAGGACAAAGTTGCTCACATTCTACCACAGCCAATAATGACCGATGTAATCTGTTTACAGCTCGTTGAGACAGAACAGCCAATGCGACGCAGATTCAAAGGTAGTTTCTTATGGCAACAGGACAAAGGGTTTCAATTCAAACAATCCAAAATAGGCTTCATGCGGGTGGTCTGTATGCACGCAGGCCAATGATATGTATTCTTAGCAAGACACTGTACAGCCCAAAAGTAGGCTGCTGAACATCGAGATTGGATGCAAAGTGATTGGAGTTAAGTGCTGTTTACGGACAAGTCCTGATTCGGTTTAGAATGTGTGTTTTGGTATGGTGAGAAAGGGGGGCACTCAAAATAACTCTATATTCGCTTAGGAAAAATCACAT
This sequence comes from Trichonephila clavata, assembly GCA_019973975.1. Classification (NCBI taxonomy): domain Eukaryota; kingdom Metazoa; phylum Arthropoda; class Arachnida; order Araneae; family Nephilidae; genus Trichonephila; species Trichonephila clavata. The sequence continues at coordinate 477,225 of BMAO01003301.1, read as the reverse complement.
TATAAATGAGGCAGTTTGATGGTATAGACTGGAATCAGTATAGGCAGAGGTATTTATCTCGATATCATTCAGGGCACTTTGTCGACTCAAAATTATGCAGACGAGATCCTAAGACACCATGTCATAGTTTACGCTGCAGCCATTGGTGATTCCTTTATTTTAATGCAGGATAATGCCATATCTTATCCGAGGCATCTTGTGGAGAATGTTCTTGAAGCTGAAACAATACAGTGTATGGAGTAGCCAGCATTCTTTCCTGATCATTACCCAATCGAACATATTTGGGACACAATCAGACGACTCGTTGCTACAAGACCAAGGATTCCCTACACTGTCCAAGACTTAAGAGATCGCACTTCATATAGAGTGGAACAGTATTCCCCAAAGTCTCATCAATAACCTCATCACATCCATGCTAAACAGGTGTGCGGCAGTTTAACAGGTTCAGGACTCCACATCGTATTAATAATCATGTATCATTTCCAAACAATCAATTCTTTGTAACGTGTAACCAAACTTTTGCACTGAAGCATCATTTCGTGTTCTTTTACCATTCCAAAGAACTATGGTTCTTACACAATTTGTTTTTTTCTTTTTTTTTCTTCTGCATTGCTTTTTCTTGCATTTCCATTGTATGCTCATGCATATCTATCATGCAATGGTTTCTTCACTTTTTTGCTTGCCCCCTTATTTACTTATTTTTTTAGCAGTGTACTTTACCATTGCATTGCAGTTAAAAAGCTGCAGTATATGAGAGTTTAATGTCATCACATACCCCAAAAATACCGCTATCGGCGATTTATGAAACAATTTTTTTCTTCATGGAATTTTGCTTTCCATGTCATCATTAGCCTTCATTCCAAGTTTTGTGCCATTGCTGTAGTTAAATTGAGCCACAAGTAGCTCTCAATAGTGTCAGTTTAAAATAAATCACCCTGTATATAAACACTGAATTCTCTCACAATATCACAAAATTGCATTAACCTACTGCTTTTGTAATAAAATTCTATAAATTTATTACTTTCTTGAACATATTTCCTGACCTTTTTGCTTTTAAAATTGTATTATATGGTATTTTTATTTTTGTTATGCAATTTTCTTTCATGTCACTTAAAGTAATTAGCTTTTATATGCCCAGGAAAACAACCAAAAAACTACCTGAATTTTTTTTTGACATTTTATTGTTCTATAAAAATGAAACTCGAGCACTCTTTTTTTTATGAAATTTTTACCATGATTTTCAAATTTTTTTTTACTAATGCCTTTTGAAAATTTTATAAGTATAATATATATTTTATTTTGACGTACTTAGCTTTTAACTATTTAATGTCTCCATAGATTTTTAAAAACATATTTCAGTGTTTTTTTTAAAAAATCTTTGTTAAGTATTTTTGCTATTATAAAAATACTACAATATTTATTATTTGTATTAATTTAAATGAAATGATGCAAAAAATTAAGGTTGCTTTTGCATCAGTGTACAGATAATAAACTTATTTTATGTTGGTAAAAAATTAATTTTAAAAATGCTTTGTAATTTATTGAGAAATAAAGCCAGAGGAGTTTGCTTGTTAATAATGTTTGTTATAATTTATTTTGAAAACACTGAACATATTGAATCAATTGTCATGTTCTTAATAACCTCTTAATAAATATCTTGTTAATAAGTTATTTAATGATTTTAAATTTTTAGTGAATAAAAAAATGTTATGGATAGTCTCTGTGGTGCCCTCTTCCTTCAATGCGAAAGCAAATGGCTTTTTTCGATGATTGGTTAAGCCAGTCCTGTTGTATTGTAGTGAATAACCACCTACAGGTGTCCATGATGAATTAACTATTGTGAGGATGGTTGAAAGAAAAGAATGCACGATTTTAGATGTCAGCTTACTTAGATCAATACATTCGCTTGCAAGCTCTGAAAATCCCACTATCCACTTTTGTTGAGCAGTTTGCAGCATATGCAGGATGTCCTGGATGCTTCGATATCGATTTAGATCCTCAAACTGAATATCAGTAACTTGTGCTCATATCACTGCCATTGATCCAACATGATCAATGCATCCATTTGGAATGGTGTAGGGCTAAATGTGTACAAGAGAGACTGGCACATAGTTGTGTTTTGCTTCAATTCATGTTTATATTTGTACATTGACTTTTGCTTTTTTCAAGTACAGTAAAGACGTGGTAACAATTCCAATTCGACTGTAACTGTAGAAATCCACATCATATTTTTGGTACCTTTGCAAACAATAACCGATTTGTGCTAGTCTGTATTGATGAGGCTAAAATGGGGCCAACAGTGCATCTAACGTGCAAGGATTGGTAGCACAACCCTACCTTCCAGACCTTCCTAATGCCATTTATCAGCTAGATAATGCTGAACCATTTATTGTATAGATCAATCAATTTGCTTGGAAAGTTCCCTGGTGCTTTCCTGGCCATCAGTTGTCCATAATCCTTTACCAATCAAGTACATCTGGAATGTGTTTGGATGAAAATGGTAATTTTTTTCTCAATCCACATTTTGCACTCTCATCAACTATTCCACAGCATCTTTCTACTTATTTAGCCAACTTGCAAAATATAGAATCTACTGACCACCTTATGTTGCTCATTGTATTAGTGTATCATGCTGAAATAAACATAATTTATTGTTTGTTACTTACTGTCTTTGTGTGTGGATTTTGGCTTATGCTATTTCACAGTATATAAATAGTTAATAGAAATTTTTATACCATTATTACATCACATTGATCAGAAAATGTAAGCGAGGTGTTTTTGTTAGGTAATATTCCTAAATATAAGTGTCTTTTTTTTGGCTATTACAGTAGAACATCGTTATCCGAATCAATTGGGACCGGACACCGTTTGGATACGCGATTGCTCGGATAATCGAAAACCGAATGCGATCCATGCAGTATATGATACTGGAAACTGTACAAATATTAAAAATCATCACATACGGGAAATGTACTTGAAGAAAAAGCAAAATAGGTGGAAAATGTCACATTTTTACCTTGATTGTAGAAAATAATCACTTATGTTTCATTGTACACCTTCGTTTTTTCACTGCAAGGGTTCTGATTCTCTTCAGCAGCAGTTGGTGAGTAGAACAGCACTCTGTAGCTGTCTCTAATGCAGAAAACGCAACACCATTTGATGGACCCTTGCTACTTTTGCTGTTGTTGTCCTCGTCTTTATCTGTTTCATCATTGAAAGGTTTGGATTCTTCTTTCACGGAAGCCACTCTCTCGTCATTATTAAGCATTTGAAATCCACAGTCTTCTGCATCGCATGTCATCCAGGTTTCTACATCAACAAAACTCAACAAAAGAGCACAAATACACCCCTTCACTTGGAAGCAAACTGACCTAATATTCCGCGCAGATGTTTACCAAATAGCACAGCTGAAATTCTCGAAATATCCCCCATCTTGGATTTTCCCGTCACTTTTGGCCTCACAGGAAACAAATATTGAGTATTGCATTGTTCGAAAACGTATCTGGACTTTGTTTCTGATATTGGACGCTCCGGATGATAAACGTTTGGATAAACGACGTTCTACTGTACTATAAAAATGTAGAAATAAACTAAGCATCAAAGGATGCATACAGCAAATAAAACTGAAGAAAACATTTTTATCAAAACGTTAATATTTCAGATTTTATTAATGTTTAGTTTGTGAAAAATATAAATTTTTTATTAATATGTAGAATTATATGTAGGTGTTATGGGGAAGCTGGTGTATATTAGGTCCGAAATACAGATTCTTTTTTGCTGGTGACACTGGATATTGTGATGTATTCAAGCAAATTGGACGAGTTCATGGACCTTTTGACTTATGTGCTATACCAATTGGAGCTTATGAACCACGGTATTTTACAAATTTCTACTTTAACTTTAAATATAAATTGCCAAACTAAATTAGCTTTAAGTTTTTTAAACTGGACTGAAAATATTTTTCCATATATTGTTAGAAAGAAAACATTTTAATTTAGATATTTATGAGTTTGTTACATGTAATAATGATATGCTTTTTTAGAGTGCAATTTTATTATTTTTTACTTTAGCAGTTTTTGTAAACTAATCTCAGATATTAAAAAATATTCATATTTTAAAAGAAAAGCAACTCTGGAATTTTTCTTCAGATCTTAGTATATTGATATATGTGTATATTTAGGTGGTGTTAAGTGATACATTGTTGATTTTAAATTAGAAAAAAAGAAGTGATTTTGTTTCATATTATATACAAAAAATAAGGATCTATAGCCGAGTAGAATTAGGAAAGAATTGTATCATGAATGTCCTAAGTATTTATGATTTAAGAGCATGATATTAATTTTTTTTGTTTTTATTGTTCAGTTTGTTTTATTTCTTTTCTTTGTGTTCTGATGTTGTAAAGTTTGAGTTCTTATTTCTTTACTTATGAAGTAATTCCAAAAATATTATCTTTAGTTTTTCTTTAATTTTAAAGAGTAGAAGAATGTTTTCCTTATTTTATTTTCAAAGAAAAAGAACAAAATTCTTCCAATTACTAGAGGATTATTGGACGTGACTAGTTTCATTAAACTGTATAAAGTATTGGAAGAGAGAAAGTTGCAGTTATTTACAAAATAAATATTTTACTACTGCATTTTATATTTATGTGAGATCCTGTTAGTTAGATGATTTTTTTTATTCTTTATGTTTGATTTAGCTAGTAATTGGATGAAAAAAAATTTCTAATACAAAAAGTTATTTAATTGCATCTGTGGGAAATTACCATTGGGTATGTGTATTAATTCAACATTGCATATGTGAATTATTTAAAAAACTTTATAACAAAAGATTAAAAAAAATCTGTATCTTTTTGCTGTTGAACCAGTTTCATGATCATTTATAATATTTGGTTCTTTAAATAATTTGTATTCAAATTCAAACAAATCAAGAAATTTACACAACAATGAATTCATATGATGACTGTAACTCTGATGAGTGCCAAATGGATCAGGTATCATAGTCAATGGTTTATTTAAGTGCTCTCTTATATTTTAGTAGTCATATTTATAGTATATTGCATTCCCAATAAAGTCTATAAAAAATCAGCTGTATTTCTTGTGTGTGTGCATAATTTGATTTTTTTTATGTAATCCTTGTGGTGCATGCCACTCTCGCCTGCACCAGCAACTTGGTGAGATGGAAAACCTTACACTTAGCAACCTTGTGTCAGGGAATATAAATTCATTTGCTCGAAGCTTGTTAACCATTTCTCTCCCCCTCTCACTCCCCAGGTAGCCATTTAGAGCCATTATCCTCACTTTTCCACAACCAATATGAAAATTCTCACTTTGTTGGATTTCAAACTTCTAAAAATCTCAGTAACCAAGTTCACTGTCTTGAAGCCCCGCCTACTTGCCCGCCGCCACTCGTTCTATAGTCATGCATTCCTCAATAGCCTCAAGCATGAAAATCAACTTTGTCATTCCTCTCAAATAGACTTTTTGCCAGATACGGTATTGAGGGTTCATAGAAACCCATATGCTCCCTAAAATTTCCGTAGATTTCTTAACCACTTTTCAATACTACTGTTAGCTAGCTCGGTCGATGTTTCTAGTTTAGTTTTATTAATAATGTTGTGTAAACAAAAGTTATGTTTTAGTAAATGCTTATCCAACAGTCATTTGCATTGGTGAGTGGGATATTAGCATGTTAAATCTTCTGTGTAGAAATAAAGGGAGTTATTGGATGACTTGTTACATGTGGCTATTATTCAAGTAAGTGTTCATGGTTATTCGTTTGGTTTAAGGATGCAATTCATTTACGTCATTAATTTAGGTTGTTTTTGGTTATATTTTTTATAATATCTTTAATTGCTTAAACTTACAATCGTTTAAAGTGAACATGCGGGTCGACAAAGATAAAAAGAAACATCCCGGCTATGACTCGCAAATTGCATGGATAGCCATTAAATTACCTCCAAGATGGACAAACAATATCAAACTGTGGTTTGGGCAGATTTTGCTTTATCGACAATTACTAACTATCAAACAAAGTACAGTAATATTACAGCTATCGATCTAGTAGCATTATCCCCTGTTTCAGATATTTTGTCTGAGCCTCCAGTCACAAATAAATATAATATACTTAAAGGAAGGCTTATTGCAAAACTCTCAAACTCTGAAAATAAACAAATGTGCTAACTTCTGCCTGAACTCCAGTTAGGTGACAACAAGGCATCACTCTTGCTAAGAAAAATGCGAGTATGATTATTTTTCGAAAACCTTATGGTTACGATGGAAATGCAATCTATTCTTTCAGTTACTTCAGAGCCACTTGAAAATCTAGCTAAGTTATCTGATAAAATAGCTGAAGTTAGAACTGATCCTTTCCTAAATGTTTGCGTGATGGATAATTCTTCGAGTTCGAACCCAGCACTATCAACAAATTCTCGAGAACATTTGTGTAATCCATTATATCAGGAAGTAGTTGCACTTTGTCATCAAGTAGCTGCACTCAGCCAACAGTTCCAAAGATCTTCTCGCTAGAGATCACATAATCGTTCACGAATGAGAAGTAATTTTTAGCGAAACACATCCAAATCTCAAAAAAGAAAATTGTCATTCGAGTTATGTTATGATCATTAGAGATTCGGTAAATAAAGCAAGGAAATGTCGTTCGCCATGTTCATATACTATTCTCGTAACAATAACCAGGAAAACTAAAATCGACCATACGCCAAAGCCACCTATTTGCGTTTGGTAAAAAAACACGTTTAAAATTTTCAGTTGATTGAGGTTTGGATGTGAGCTGCTTGCTGGTCCCAGAAATGACTGAAAATTAAGTCCTGAACCATTACAATTATTTACTTCTAATAATTCAAAAAATTTGACATACGGATCAAAGCTATTAAATATTAATTTAGGATTACAAAGAAACTTTAGCTGGAAATTTTTCATCACCTCTGTACCAATTCCAACTATCAGAGCAGATTTTTAGAAAATGTTTGACTTTTGGTGGACCTAAAATGGCGTAAATTGATCGATAGTGTCACTACTCTTTCTTTATATGGCATTTCTGCGGCGACTGTTGCTATTTCAGTGAAGTTAGTTTCAGGTAATAGGCATGTCATAACACTGTCCATTATATTGAGACAACAGGTCTGCCCATACACAGTAAACCCAGACGCTTACGTCCAAAAATATATGAGGCAGTAAAACAAGAACTTCTATTTATGTTAGAGCAGGGTATCTGCTGCCCCTCTAAGTCACTGTGGTTGCCCCCACTTCAAGTGGTCTCTAAGAGTTCCGGAAGCATTCGACCGGTAAGGGATTACCAAAAGTTAAATGCAGTTGCAACTCCTGATTGGTACCCAATCCCCCACATTCAGGATTTCTCTCAAGCGCTGCATAACAAAAGTATTTTTTCGAAAATTGATATCATCTGCGCTTATTTTTATATTCTGGTTCACCCAGATGAAGTTGAGAAAACTAGTGTGTACACCTTTTGGACTCTATTTAAAGTTCCGTTTTTAAATTTTGGATTATGTGGAGCAGCACAGACCTTTCAGAGGTTTATGAGATTCTGGGAGATTTGCCTTTTTGCTATGTTTACCTCAATAACATCCTAATTGTTAGTGACTTGGAAAAACAAAACACATGTTTGGGCCATATTTCAAAAATTAAATGAATATGATTTAACTGCAAATATATCAAAATGTGTGTTTGAAGTGTCAGAAATTTCATTTTTAGGACACTTAGTAACTAAAGATAGCATGAAACCTTTACCAGATAAAGTAGACCCTATTTTGCCCACAGCCAAAGACAATTAAAGAATTGAGGAGATTCCTCGGACTTATAAATTTTTTCCATCGTTTTCTACCACGTGCAGCTCACAGTAAAACTCCTTTAAATTATTTTTTTTAAGGTTCAAAACACAATGATAATCGTAAGATTAATTGGTCAGGACAAGCCAAAAGCGAATTTCAAAATTGCAAAACCCTTTTAGCCAACGCTACGCTGCTTGTGCATCCTAACCCTAACTCAAATTTAGTATTGCAGGTAGATGTCTCGAACTTTGCTATTGGCGGTGTTCTATTTCAAAAACAGGGTGAACATCTTCAATCTTTAGCATTCTTTTCTCGCAAGTTATCCGAAACTGAAAAAGGTTATAGCACTTATAACAGAGTTGTTTGCTGTGTATGCTTCGATTAAACCATTTAGGTACATGCTGGAAGCACGAAATTTCATTTTATGCACGGATCACAAACCGCTCAGATATCCATTTAAACAGAAGTTGTGGACAAGTGTTCACCCTGCCAGGCTCGTCAGTTGGATTTTATATCCCAGTTTACTACAGATATGCAACACATAAAGGGTTCTGACAATTTATAACCGCTGATACACTATCAAGAATAGCTTCTTTACACATGCCAAACCCAATCGATTATAATGAAACTGCAAAATCTCAGGAGGATGACTTAGAATTGATCAGTTTAATAAATAATCCTCAAGGTTTAGAGATTAAAAAAATATGTCAGATTCAAGTGTTCTTTTATATTGTGAGATTTCCACTAAAAACGTTAGACCATTTATTCCACTACAATATCGTAAACAAATATTTGACACTTTTCTTGATTTATTGCATCCCAGTATTAAGGCTACTAATAAATTAATTAACACTAGATTTGTTTTTCCCAAATTAAATAAAGATTGCACCCTTTGGTTTAGGCCAGGAAGGGCGAACCTATGACCCTTGGGTCAGTCGCTGACCCACGCAAGCTTTTTAACTCACCCATGATTGTTAGGCAACCACTGGTTTATTTACGTGGGTTTATTTAAATTTTCTAATTTGTGTGGATTATTTATATTCTATTTGTATTTTTTCAAGCACTGCATTGACACAAAAGCAATTTAAATGTCTATAACCTTCAGTATGATCATTACAGTTCCAAAGTTACGTAAATGACTACAAATGTATATGAAAGTATGTAGTATTTGAAATAAAACAAGAGTGTTTACAAAATATCAAATAAAATGTATAATTTTTTGCACAATTTTTTTTTTTTTGAAAAAAATATCGACAAACCAAAGCAAATAACCTTATTAAATATACTTTCTTCGGATGAAATGCTTTTTTTGTAAGTTTATTTTCAGTTATGTTTGTAGAAAGAGACTTCCATAGCATTTGTATCGTCACCACCCTGTTTCACCTCTTGATAATACAAAATTTCTTCTCAAGTTATTTGCACTCTAAATATAAATATTCTTAATTGTCGCCTTGTACTGTGACAGTGCTTAAAAAATTAAAAACAAGCCATACAAGTTCCAGGCAATATCAAACTGAATGGACTGATAAATATGGTGTGATTGAAAGGAATAAAATAGTTATATGTGTAATTTGGAAAGAAAAAGTGACTTCACGTTCATACAAGGAGTGGCACTAAAAAACGAGACTGGCTCAGTAAATCATTGTACTTACAGAATCAGTTTTCTGTGATATTATCACCTTCCACTCAGTATTCACAAACTTCTGCATTCGGTGCTGCCATTGCTGGTAACAGTTCTGGAATGAGGTTTTTGGAAGACTCTTCAGGAAATTCTTCATTTTTGCTTGAACCTCTTGAACTGAGGTAAAACGGGCTCCTTTTAAGCAATATTTAACTGTAAGAAATAAAAAAAAAGGTAGCATGGGGCCAATTCAGGTGAGTAAAGAGTATGTCCAATCACAGTAATTTTTTTCCTGGTCAGAAACTGCTCGATGGGTAGGGCCGAGCGGGTGACTTGTCTTGGTGCAACAGCCATTCATCACTCCCCAATTCTGGCCTTTTTTTCCTTAATTTTTTCACTAAGTCTCTTAAGTACTTCAATGTAGTAGTGTTGATTAACAGTCTGACCACTGATGTGAATGGGAACTCACTCATATCACAAATTTTGGTAACGTTTTGGTCTATAATTGCTGACCTTGGGCATCCGGCAGGTTCATTATCGTCCACACTGACCCACCCCCCTGAAAACTGCTTATGCCATTCAAACACTCGCACGTGACAAAGTTTCTTCTCCATAAGCCTCGGTAATATTTGAAATGTTTTCGTGGGTAATTTCTGAAGTTTCTCAAGAAACTAGATGTTGATTTGACATTTTTCCGGCAAAATGCAATTGCACGTGTTCACTCAATGACACAGTACTCCTAACTTGATCGATTAAGGTGAAACTAGCCACATGGATAGAGAAGGAGCCATGAGATGAGTCACCAATATTGTTTTTGAAAACTCCACTCTTTTTTCAAGCACTTCACTTAGTCTCATTTTTTTTTTTGTATTATACCTTGTATAATGTTTAAAGACATTTTGAAACTTTGCATTTCAATCTCGGCATGTCAACTGATGAAGAAAAAAATTTACAAAAGAAAAAAGATAATTTTTCTCTAAGTGTTTTAAAAAATTTTTTGGTTGCAAAAAATAACATTACAGCTGTGCTAGAGTTTTCAAGTTCCCATTATATTGCTCACCACGAAAAACCTTTTTCAGAAAAAAAATTTGTAAAAAAATCGTTTTTAGAATGTAGTCCTAGATTGTTTGTTGATTTTAAAGAAAAAGACTTGATTATAAAACATATAAATGAGTTAGCTATTAGTCGCAATACAACTTAAGATCAAATAATAAAATAAGAAAAAAATATTTCTTCTCTAATACATAGCGACTTAAATTATGCAGAAATGTATTCAATTGCTTTAGATGAGAGTAATGATGTAAATGGTTATGCACAATTAGAGAGAGAGCAGTTTTTGCTGGGTATCAATTTGGAAATATATAATAAATAAAGAGAATAAAACTAATGACATTGAAAGGGAAGTGTACCGGTTCTTGATATTTTTAAAGAATTTGATATTGCATTTAAAGAAAGTGATATTGACCTTCAGAAAATAGTCTCTGTTTCAACAGACTGTGCACCTGGTATAGTATTGAAAAACATTGGATTTATCCAGTATCTTGAGCAAAATATTGCACATTCTCTGATTGAATTATTTGTAAAATACACCAGCAAGTTTTATGTGTGAAGCATAGTTTAAAAACATTTCCCAGTTTAATGTCAATTGTAATAAAAATAATCAACTTTATAAATGCAAGAGCTCTTTCTAAACGGCAATTAGCACAATTCTTAGAGGAAATAGAATACCAATATTCAGGGAATTTCACATACTATAATGTGTGATGGCTTAGCTTCGGTCAAGTCTTTAATTGCTTTGTAACATTATTAAAAGAATTTAAGCTTTTTTAATTGAAAAAAGACAATAGTTTTGATGAAGTATCCAATATACATTTGTTAAATGATTTAATGTTTTTATGCGACATCACTAGCATTTAATGAACTGAATAAAAAAAGGACATGGACTAATTGTTTTAATGATGTTTGAAAACATTAAAATATTTACGACGAAAAATTTTACATCTTTACTAAGGATTTGGAAATGAAAATTTACGAAATATTTTCCTCAATTACAAAAACATTTTCAAAACACAATAACTTTGAAAACTCCTTTCCCATTAAAAAAAATGCAATTAAGAAATATTTAATGATTATTCAAGATTTATAGCAAGCTTTTGAAGTTAGATTCAACCAATTTAAAAGTTTGGAGAATACATTGCACTTTATTTTATATCCATACAAAACAATTTGAAACAATGGAGTTAACCAGTTTTATGTGGCTAGGTATCGATGATTTACAAATAAAATCAGTTGAATTTTGAAGCAGCCTAGTGTGGAAAACATAATTAGAAGACTTGATTTCTGAAATAGAGGAAAAACTGTGTGAATATTGATCCCACAGTAAAAATTGAAAATATTATATTAAACCTTGGCATTCCTTACCAAATACTTTTATAACAATGAATACACTAGTTAATGTATTCTTTTTAACAATGTTTGGGTCCACATATTCGTGTGAAAAATTGTTTTCTTCAATGAATGTAAAATCTTCTAATTTAAATGGACTTGACAGGGAATTAATTAACTGCAAAATGCGTTAAACTAATGAATACGAAATATGAACCTAATATTAAAAAACTTTCTGAAATTAAACAGCAAAAGCTATTTCATTTTATATACTTTATAATCAATTTTGTTATACATATATATGTATATAGTAATAAATAATATTTCATAATATATATAGCATGTAATTTTCGGTACTCCTTGTTCATTCAAACACTTATTGCCATTTGCACCAAACACTAAAAATTTTTTAACTCCACTAAAAATTTTCAAATCATCAAACCACTCCCAATTTTACCCGTTAGGCCAATTGAATTTTTTAAAGATGTTTAGTTTTAAAAATACCCAGATAAATATTTTTAAGCTTATTTCTGGTGCGAATGGGCAATAGAGACCCATGAGCTACTGCTAAAAAAATTATGAACAAAATTAGACCCACGTCTCAAAAAGGTTCGCCATCCCTGGTCTAGGCAGTGCCATCCCATGCCAAAATATCTAAAATCTTTCGACATATCAAATCACCTATTTTTACTTTTCATATCCAAACCATACGATTTGACTATATTCACCTTGGCATCGTTGGCCTCTTGCCTCCCTCATGAGGATTTTCTTACTGCCTGACAATGATCGACAGGTATACCAGATGGGTTGAAGCTGTTCCCATTCCGGATATAACAGCCAAGACCGTAGCAGGAGCTTTCTTCAAGACCTGAATTGCTCGCTTTGGAACACCCTTGACGATAACAAACGACCAGGATCGCCAGTTCGAGAGTTGACTTTTCAAAGCTCTAACACATTTCCTTGGTATCGAGAATTCGATCTTCTCCTTATCATCCTTTAAGTAATAGGATTGTAGAAGAATGGCACCATCCCTTGAAGTTGCTCTCAAGGCCTACAACACGGAACATTGGTCTGATGCCCTTCTGGCTGTACTTTTAAGCATCCGAGATGCTTACAAGGAAGATCTCCAGACATCATCCGCAGAACTTGTCTATTGGACAACAATTCGTCTCCCTGGAAAAATTTTCGATTAATCGCCAATGGACTCGTCACCAATCCAACTTGTTGAGAATCTAAAAAGTCATTTTGACTCCATCAAATATCTTCAGCTTCAAGCCATTCCAAGATGTCAGTGTTCATCCATCCAGCCTTAAAAGATTGCAGATTTTCATCAGAAATGATACCGTGAGGAAACCCATACAAGCTCTTTATGATGGACCTCTCAAAGTTCTCCACCTGAATGGATGAAACATTTGATTTTGACAGAATAGACAAAAGTCAACAATTTCTATCGATCGTGTGAAGCCTGCTTTTCTTGAAAGTGATTCAATATGGCTTCCAGTGGCAATAGAGATTGTTCAAAGTGACTAGCCTTGTACTCCTGTGATAAGGGAAACCAAATATGGAAGAACTGTGCATTTTTCAGAGAAATATGGTGAGTGAAACACTGTAGGGGGAGTGTGCCACTCTCGCCTGCACCAACAACTTGGCGAAATGGAAAATCTTTGACTTGGCAACCCTGTGCCAGTGAATATAAATTCATTCGCTCGAAGCTTGTTAACCACTTCTCACTACTACTGTTAGATAGCTCGGTCGACTACCGACCGTCGATGTTTCTAGTTTAGTTTTATTAATAATTGTAAATAAAAGTTATATATATACGTTTTAGTAAATGTGCTTGCATCCAACTGTCATTTACATCCTCATTAAAGCCAATGTTAAATATTTCTGCTTGGTGACTTTATGAAAAATTAAATATTTTATCCATTCAGGTTAGGATATCCATTCAGCTAGTAACTAGATATTAAATAATATTGTAAGGTTTAAGAAAGTTTAATTTTTTTTCTTGTATTTTTTATTCTGTTGCTGTTAGAAATAACAGTTTTGTTAAAAATGACAAAGAGAGTCTTTACACTGCCTTTTTTCCCCTTTCAATTTATAATCTGAAAGTCAAATCTTGGTTTCGATATACTTAGTGTCTATTATTAAGCTTCATCTCTTAAAAGAATTTAGGAATTTTTTTCCTTCAATACTCACAAATTTTGGTACATTCTACATTAAAATGCCATTGTGCTTACACTTATAGCGGTATTATCTATAAAAGCCAGTAACAACTTCCGTACTAAGGTGGTCATTGTGGTCCAGCTGCATGTTACGTGCTTACGGAACAGAAGGTCGCAGGTTCTGTCCTCCAGATAAGTGTGCCACTTTATTGGTGACCCTGGCTGAACTCAGAAAAAGGCAACCTTCTGAACTATCAGGGCGCCATCTACCTGCAAAAAAAGCAACCCAAAACTCATCAGACTTGCTTAATGCAGCTAACTCGCCAGACTCACTTGGCCCAGCAAAACAAACTCGTCAGATTCACTTGACGCAACTCCTTTAATTACAGCAATATGCTCGCCATAACAACTATATCGTTCGTTCGCCTATTCACCTTCTCACTGGTTGAGGAATGTGTAATGGTATCATCTATATAAGCCGGTAACAACCTCCGTACTAAGGTGATCATCTTGGTCCAGCAGTATGTTACGTGCTGACGGAACGGAAGGTCACGGGTTCTGTCCTTCAGATAAGCGTGCCACTTTACACTGAATATTTTTCTCATTATGAATAGTACATCTTATTTGATGTATTGTATGTTGTGATTAAAAGGAAATAACTGAAATTTTGTGATTATTTGCAATTTTAGTAAAATGTTTGAAGGAACTTCTCTTGTTTTTTCTTACATTCTTATTTTTATATTAATCTTTGATAAGTTTCTATTTCTGCACATAACCTTTTTGCCCAATTTTCTTTAATCTATATACTTTGTGTGGTTTTCAGACATGCTTGTAATACTAAATTACTATTTATATTTTCAATGTAAAACATTAAGAATTTTATTTATAGATGGTTTATGAAATATCAACATATTAATCCAGAAGAAGCTGTTCAGATACATATAGATGTTCATAGCAAGCATAGCTTAGCCATACACTGGGGAACTTTTTGTCTGGCTAATGAGGTACATAGTTTTTAAATATATACAATTCAATATATGTAGACGTTAATTATATATACTAATGTATATAAATACATAAATGTTGATAAAAAATGCAATCCCATGAAGCAGTTGTGCAATTAAGATCTAATTTTCAGCAATGCAAATTAGGGTGTAGCATTCAAATTACTAGAATTTCAGAGTCGTAGCATATGCATGTGTTAAACGACAGTGCCCCCTGTACAACTGATCCAATCAAATAAATAAGGAAATGTTGTAGAACATTGCAGATTGTTAGTGGCCATCTGTCAGTGGCAAACTTGCCGTAAAAAGTTGTTATACCTTAAAATGACAGAGAATGTCATATGAGCAAGTAACAATTGGAACTAGAATGAATGACAGGCCTCCTTGAAAGGGGTTTCTTACCTTGTGTTTGCAACTTAGATGTGCGCAATGCAACAATAGTGATATGAGTTTGGAAGCAGTGAAGATATAGACAAGCTGAGAATCTGGAAGGTGGATGATAAAAAGTTACCTCACAGCATAGACTGATGAACATTTCATTTGCATTGTAGAGCTGGACTAGTGTTTTCTAGACAGGCGGCGGAGCATTGAAGCACTGCTAGCAGTCTATCAATTTTTACTGGAACAATTCATTGGTGCCTTTTGCACTGTGCTCTGCCTGCAAGAGTTCCATTGTACATGGTTCCTCTGATGCAAAAACATTTGAACCAAATTTCATAATGGACTCATCAGGGTGGAATCTGTCATACTGAGTGGAAAGAAGTCATCTTTTCAGAAGAATTCCGTTTCAGATTTTGTTAGAATGAGGGTCGCATCCATATTAGATCCTATGCTGGTGAACACTATCTCTCTGGGTGCATTATCCAACATTGTTCTAAACAAATTCAGAGCTATTCCAGAGAATCAAGACAAATGGTCTGGGGGTGCCATCGAATACCGTTGACGAAACTATTGAATGTAGTCTCAAGAACTATCAATCAATGCATTAGTTAATTTCTGGAACCAGAAATCATACCCTTTCTTCAAAGCTGAAGCTGCATTTCAACTGGAGAGTGGTCTTAATGTTCAAGACTTTTCAGTCCAACACATACAGTTTCTTTATTTTACTTACTCATCCAATACATTATCTATTGAATGTATCTTGTATTTCGTCTGTTGGCATCTCGCTCGAGATGCTCGTCCCATTGCTAATACGAATAAACTGACTTTTGCGAGAAGTAGTAGGTGATGCTTTTCCTCGGGTCCAGATTTTGTAATTTATTTTATTTGATGCCTTGTCATATAGAAGTACTTGTTACAGGGCATGATGGCTTTACAATATGTTGATTTTTTACAAGTAATCTAGTTCTCTTGTGAACAATTAATCATTTGTAGTAAATTTCAAAAAAATCTAAGAAATCCTTCATGGTGTTGCAATATTTATGAACATTATTGTGTGTGTGTGTGTGTATATATATGCACTCAGTGTGTCAAGGAATTTTTGAGGCTGGGTTAGTGAATTTAAAAACAATTATATATACTTATAAGATTTATTTAAAATAAGTCCTTTTAACTTCGGCATTTATTACAGTAGCTTAATAATGATTTGAATGCTTTTTCATGTGTACTTTGAGAAATGGCCTCCAAAGCTCGTGTTGAAGCATTTGTATTGTCACAATGTCATCAAAATAACACCCTTTTAACTTTATCTTGTTTCTGAAATAAAGAAGTCACGTTGCTAAATCAGGTGATGATTTAACATGTAGAGGGTTTTTATTGCCAAAACTTCCAATTTTAGTGGAGTCTGTGTGTATTATGAAACAAACATCAACTGTTTTCATTCCAATATTCAGGACAAATGTGAAAAATTCTGACAGTAAAACTTTTAAACATATTCTTAAATATTTCTCACTAGTAATTGTTTGTCTATTCAGAACTATTTCTTTGTATTGATATATTTTCTTATTAATCTTTTGTACCATTACTATCAAAGAATATAAAGAGTATAGTTTTGATTTTTGATGGAAATTTTCTTTTTCTTTTTTTGCTTGTGCAAAAAATGCTTATAAAACATTAAATTTTTTAAAACAAAACTCGCTGTAAATTTGTTCTATTAAATGTTTCATTGAGTTTTTTCCCCATGTTTTACGTGACATTTAGTTACAGCTCTTTATTTCACCATGAAAATTCAGCATGAAAAAAATTGTACTCCTATTTGAAATCCATACCCTTTGAGATAGTGAACAAATGTTTTGAGGTTTTGGCAGAGCATCAGCTGATAGTAAAGGTGTATTATACGTGCACAATAACAGGTGGTGCCACTGACGGCTGAAGTCCTGCACTAGTCTTAAAAATTTGTTGACATACTGTGTATATATAATTTTATTTTAATTAGAAATATCAATAATGTATTTAGGAAGAAAATATGTGAAAAATTAATATTAACTTTGTTTTAGTATTACTTGGATCCTCCTCGGAAATTACGTGACAGTTTAGACAAACATGAAATCCCTCCTGAACTTTTCTTTACCTTGAAGCATGGAGAAAGTCGCTTGATTGCTCAAACAAATCTAGTCAAACGGAACAATATGCGTATGGTCAATAGTTATGGAAATTAACTGATTTTGAGCTTTGTAAATCAAATGAAAGGAAATTGTATTTTTGAGACTTTTTTTTATCGCATAAATTTATTTAACTATGAAAAATTATTGAATGTGATGATAGATTTATTTGTGCTTTTAGATTATTTTTGCTACTATCTTATTCTGTTCAGTATACGAAATGTTTACAAGACAGATCTCTAAAAGTGCTATCTTAGACAATGAATATTTGTTTAAAAAAGATAAAATAGCAAATTCTTCAGT
Organism: Trichonephila clavata; assembly: GCA_019973975.1. Lineage (NCBI taxonomy): Eukaryota > Metazoa > Arthropoda > Arachnida > Araneae > Nephilidae > Trichonephila > Trichonephila clavata. The sequence continues at coordinate 459,406 of BMAO01003301.1, read as the reverse complement.
CATGATTATAATTTTTTTTTTGACCCTTTGCACTAAGGAATTTTTTTAACCTCAGAACATCAGTTTTAATATAAAATTTTTAAATAGTTTTTTGTATTGTGTTCTTTATTTTATTAAAAGTAAAATAAATATCTTAAAATTTAAGTGAATTTATATGTGATAATTTTTATTCCATTTTAATTTTCATTTTGTATTCTTTAACATAGGAATAATTTAGATATGCCTTTTCAAACTTGATCATTTTCTTGTGTTTAAATATTTAATTTGTATATGGTAATATAGCATTATAAAAAAGAACTTTTGATATAAAACAATTGAATCAAAGTTTCATTTACAACATTAAAAAGTAACATTGTTAGTGTACTCATTATTTAATAATGATAATTACTATTTAGATTTTATCTGAATTATATATTCTTAGCATAATGTTGATTAACTAAAAATTTGGATTAATTATTAAAATTAAAATATTTTGCTAATAATCATATTTTTAACTTTTGATGATTGAATTGCTCATTATTAGATAAATTTTAATTGGTTTCATATAGTTTTGCTTATTATGCATTATTTATTATATTTTTTGTATTTACTGAACAATTATGAATTGTTAAAAATTATAAAACCAAGCTAGGAGTTTTTTTAAATAACTGTATCTTGAATTAAGAAAAGAGCAGTTACTAAGAATTTTTGAAATTTTGTATTTTTTAAATGTACTTCTTGGAAACCTGCAGTATTATTCCTTAATTTATCATGATATATGTGTTATGAGAATTGTTTTTTCAAAAATTCCTCTTAAATCATTACATTAAATGTGCAATGAAAATACTGCTTATTAAAAAGAATGAAGTTACATTAATTTTTAAATCTTAGAAATATAATGTATGTTTTTATCAAACACATCAAGAGGTAGCCCAATAAAAATTAAACAGAACAAAAAAAAATTGAGAATATGTGGGTTCAATAATTTATTTGCCTTTTTAATATCAGTAATTTGTGGAATCAACATTGTTTCTTGTCCTTTTGTTGAGCTTGAATTCAGTAGGGTTGTTTATTAGCCTTTCCCCATTTTCATTGAGATATAACATCATTTGAACTGCAATTAAATACTTTCATGTAATATTAAGATTTTTTTGAATTTTTATTGAGTAAGAACTATCAGTAATTTAACCTTTGTCATTTAGAGTTACTTTTTAACTTCAAATGCTTATCATTGGAACACCAGTTAGAAGGTGGAGGTTTGGAATTTTGATTATTAAGGAAAAAAATACTTATTGTTAAAATACTAATTGTTTGTTTAATTTTCTAATTAATCATTTAACTGAAAACCAATAAAGTCCTCTTAACAATGCATCAGTTATTACTCTTAACAAATTTGAATATGATTTAAATTGTAGGATTTTATTTCTCAATGTGTTTTATTTACTCAGATGAACCACATAATTCTTCTAATAATGAAACAAAAAATATTCATAAAATTATTATTTTATTTATAAATTCAATATATATGCTTCCAAAATTAGTTTTTCTTTAATACATCAATGTAGAAAGTATTTTCTACACTCTCTGCAGTATGAATAATAAAATTCTAATTGAATGTTTTTGTTTGTTATCTGCTTTCTTTTATAATGTATAAACAAACGTTTTAATAGAAAATATCACTGAGTTATTTTGAATTATTTAAAAAATATTTATAAATAAAAGCAAGAAAACTATATTCAAAGTTGATTGAGTTTTTAACTAGGAAAACAACTTTAGTGCAAAGGGTTATTTTTTTTGTATTTGTATAAAAATTCTGATTAATTAACTTTTGTGATTATGCCATGTCTATATGCCTACATTATCAATGAATTATTTGGCAAATGTTGTTTGGTGTCTGATATAAGCAGAATTTTCTTTTTCTGTTTCAGAAAAAGAAATCCAACTTTAAGAGTTCGATTTCTATAATATATTATATTAAGAAATGTAAAATTTTTTATAGGATATTTATATTAAATCAAAATTATGATTTATTAAATTTTTGATTCATTTCTTTTGTATATATTGTAAAGTCCCATTAATATGCCTCTTTTTATGAATTTAATGAGCTGTGGTGTTTCTCAAAATAAGTTTACTTTTAACTTCTATTCCAAATTGTTTTATTCTAATAAGAGTATTGTAACATGGTATTAAAAAAAGGCATATTGTTAGGTTTTTTACAGCTAATAAACTTGTCTAAGGATTTGTCAAAGTATATATTTGACATTTATAAACCTAATTAAATTTGTTATATAAAAAATACTATTTGATAGAATTCGTTATTGCATCTCTCAACTGTTTTAAAATGTACTTTTAATGACTTATGATATGAATGCTATTTTTTAAAACTGTTTTGTTGTTTTTAAAAAGAACATTGAAATTAATATTTTTTTTCCCCACTGAATTATAACATGTATAGTTTTTGATATGTAAATAATGATTGTAAGGATAGTTAAATATTGTATTTTAACTAATACTAGTTTTTCTCATTCTTAAAAAATCCTATATTCATGTGCTAGTTTAAACTGTGTTCTTGGAAAGCCATCAACCTTTTTAGTCTTTTTACCTTACATTTTATAAATAGAGGCTCTGCAAATACTGCATAAACTTAAATTATTATTTTACCAAGATTCAATAAATCAAAATAATGTTCATTAAACAGTTGAGTAATTTTTTCTTCTTTTTTTTTTAAACCATTCAAATGTGATTGAATATCTGTTTCAAAAACATTTTGTGTCAATAATTTGATTTAAAATATGAATTATCTTGTTAATAATGTTGGATAAATGATTAAGATAAACCTAAGAAATATATTTTATACATTGTCTCTTTTTACGATACCTATTAAAATATTTATTTATTTACAAAAATAAATAATATACAGGTCATCTTTATTGAAATATTTATATTGTTAGCAATTTAAGTATTGTTATTACTCTATTTTTTTTTTTAGATAAACAGATAAATAACGGATAAATAAGTAAATTTTTATTTTGATATAGTATTTATTAAGCATGGGAAAGAAATATTACTTTGCCTGAAGAAAAATTGCTAAATTTGTTTAAAAATGTAGTTGGGAGAAAAATTATTTTTTTACTGCTGTTATAAAATTTATTTCACCTTTTTGTATTCAGGTTTTCTTCTTATTCATTGTTTATTATGTAAAAAAAGTGCAGATTGAAGCTTTTTCATAAAGAAGGGGGGGGGGAGTGTGTGAGAGAGAGCCATTTCACTTTATCTATTTTTCATAAAAAAAGAAAAATTAGAAGTTTTCTAAAGTTAGTCAATTGTAAAAAATATTGTGTCTTTTTAACCCTTTGACGGTTAGGGAAACGAGAAGTTTTCGTTTACTTAATTCGCGCAGCATTATGAGTAAACAGTAGTCGAAAGTGGCAGCTGTTTTCCCAAGCCGTTCTTCCGAAAATGTCACCCTTCTCTGGCGATGCCGTAGATAGCTCGCCTCACGCGTTTTAAAAATTTCTTAAAGTATTTGTGGTACATAAATAACAGTTTTTACGCACTTTAAAATAATTAATAAATGATAATTATTAAATAGTAAATTATAAATGATTATAATCAATTATATAAATAATAATAGTTAATTATAAATATTAGACAAATATTAAATTGAAAGGAATAAATAAATACAACTAATGTAAAACTTTATGAAGCATTTAAATACAGTAATTAGCTAAAAATCTTTTTGTGTGTGATATACTTTAAAACATGGAATTGCACATAATGGGGCATTACAGTCTTTGCAATAAGTACGTGTTTCACGGCGACTTCTTTTCCATGCTCACATCGCCAGTAAAACTAAATCGACTAGGAGCAGGAGAACTTGAATTAATTTTACACCACTGTCGAACACACGAAAAATCTTCCTCATCGCTTGAATCGTCTTCTGAGCTTGATATACTGTGAACAAAGTCTTCATCAGACTCAAAACTTGATAAGCTTTCTGTATCACAATCATAAACATCATCATAATTATGTAACTTTCGCTTTTGAGCCATTTTACTTTACAAACACCCTAAAACACGCGCCAAAATACGCATAAGAAGAAGAAGGTAAAAAAAAAAAATCCTCCTTCATTATGAAAAGAAATTTATGGAACCCGTACTGCGATCTGTAGGCAGTAAAACTAACTAAATTTCGCGAGTCGGAATTGTTTGTACCATAATCAATGCAGAATAATAACGGTGAACGAGCTCAGCTCATCAGCGCGCATTGGGAAAATTTTCACTACGCGAGTAGTGCTTGTTTCTAACCATTTCGGTCAAAATTTTGCCCACGAGCGGAACTCGTTTGCGCGCATTATGAAGCAAGATTCGATTGAGAGCTGAACTCGTTCATAACCGTCAAAGGGTTAAACACAAAAATATTCACTCCAATTAATTTTATTCTTAAGTTACTTGTGTTAATCTTTCTTAAGTTTTCTTTTAAAATCTGAAAATTTAAAGTTAACTGTTCTAATTAAAAATATTTCAAACTTAGATATTGCTGGGTGCACAGTTATAATAATAAATGTTGAAAAAAAAATACTTGCACATATATTTTCTTTAAAAGAGATAAACATAAAACTTAGTGCAATTAGACTACATAATTTCGCTATTACTATATTCACTAGAAATGATATGTACATAACTTATCTGTTTATTTTTATCTTTTGTTTTTTATTCGTATTTTATCATTTGAATTTTCATTTCAGTTTGTTGCTTATATCTACTCAAAATTCAAATTATTTTTTGTTACAGATTATTATTAAGTGCTTTATTGGTGTTTAGTAGGAAATATGCCACTATGTTTATATACATTAATTCAGTTTTGGTAAAGGTTAAGAAACATCGTATTGCAACAACCACAAATGTAGAAAATAGCACTTATTACACTAGTTTATTTAGATATTTTAATTTCATTTATGGGGATGAGTTTTATTCATTTTACAAAATTTTATTTTAATCTAGTCATGGTATGAGAGTCAAATTTTTGAAATCTCGGGCTAAAAGTTCTTTTTAACCAAATCTGCAATAGCGTTCAATATGATTTTGTGGAATAATTGTTTCACTCATTTTACAATAAAAGTAATTTCTGTCACGTTTTGCTTTATTTATAGATTAAATTAAGTGTAAAATTATTGTTCTTAGTTTTAGAATTTGTATTATACTAAGCGCTATCTTGTATTTTGTAGAAGCTTACATAAATTGAAATTAATTTTGATATATTTAGAACTTTATAGTTATTCACTTTCAAAATGATACATAAAAGAGATTTGAATGTGAAAAAGTAATTATTTTTTTAACTTTCAATGACTTATTTTAAGGTAAATACTGCAAAAGTACCTTCATCCTACTGCTACTCATGTAAAATAACAGTAATATTTAAAATGTGGCAAAAAGTGTTTTTGTGTATTTATTAATATTTATTTTGAGTTTTTTTAAAAACATGTTTATATGCAATGGATATTCGTAATCTGTATGAATAAAATATTTTTTTACTAAGGATCTTTCTTTTAATGTTTTAATGTAAAAACAGTATTAATTAGTGTTAGAAAAGTTGAATAGTATCTTTTTGTTGGTTTCAGATTATTTGTATTGATTCATATGATTAGCTGAACTAAAAGTACATAATCATAAAATGTTTCAGAATTTTGAAATTTGTTCTTCCTGAAATTGATTTAATTGTGAAATCTATTTGAAATTTGTGTTACTCTCATCTAGATCTTGTGTCTTCGATGCTTTTAAATGTTCTTCTGATCTATTCAAAAAGATTCATTCAGATGGAAATATATGTATTCGCAGGCTTATTTTTAATTTTGTTTATTTTAAAAAATTGTATTTTTTTCAGGTAGAATTATAATATAAAATTAAAGATTTCAAAGTAGGTTAATGTGGTAGATGTAGTCACTATCAAGGTATGTCGTATGATTAGTTAGTATGAATGTACTGCTACTGCGGATTTTATATTTTAATTCGGTCGTGAATTAAAAAATCAACAATAATTAAATAATTATCTGATTATGTTTTCATCTTAAAGTGCAAATAGATTTCAGATTTAAAATTATTTTCATAAAATTATATATATATATATATAATTATTTTCACTTTATATTCTAAATGCTGAAATATTTTGATTCAATCATATATTTAAAAATAAATCTATAATTAAATTATTTTCTGGTTGCTGTCACCTTAAAGTGGAAATAGAGATTTCAGTTTTAAAATAATTTTCACTCTATATTTAACATAATGCAAATAACATTTTTAATTTCTGGGAAATAATCATGTCATTGGAGACTTAAGAGAATGTGCATTAATCAGTACAATAATTTTTGAATGAAATTTTGTAAAAGGATTTGTTGTATCTTTTATATTATTGTTTGACTAGTTTTCTAGATTTTCCAGCAATGATAGATAAATGGCTTTAAGGCTTTTTCTTTACTCATAAATGAACTAAATTGTTGATATTGTTTTATATCTTATATAATTTCATTATAGTTTATGTAATGTTTGTTACAAGATAATTGATATACATATATTTAGAATGCTCAAAAAAGTGTTTTCCTAAATCATTTGGCATGTTGAGAAGTTTGTATGTTTTAAATTTGTGTTATATATTGGTCAGTTCTGTGATCGATCCTCTTCCATTCTTTTCTTATATTTAAAAATGTATCAAATACTTTTTTTAATGTAATTTTCCTTATTTTTTGAATAATTTTTCATTATATTTGAGCCATACATATTTTTTATATTTATTGACCAAATAATCAGATTAATTTTTGATTGAAAGTGTGTTTATAAAATTATGTACAATGATTTAAAATAAATTTTCACTGGCAAATGTTTTTGTTAACTGACCTTCAGAATATGTTCTTTTTTAGAGACATACGTGATGTGCAAATATAAAGTAAAATAGATGTTGATTTCTACTCTATTCATTCTGACATAAAATTATTTAGTTCATGTTAGTAAATGATGTGAAAAATGTTATGATTTTTTTAAGAACTTATTTAATTAAAGATCTTATATTATTAAAACTCAAATAAATAATCTATGCTAAAGCTGGATTGTTTTGAATTTTCCTTCATTTCTCCATGTTTAATCCTTCTCGTACAATTCAGTATTTTTCTCTCAATATAGTAGACCAAAGTTTTTAATAATAGATTTGTAAATTTGGAATTCTTGTACTAAAAATATGAATAATAATAATTTATTTTGATCTTAGTTATGAAACTGTTAAGAATCTGACTTAAATTTTAGTGTAAATCACATGTATGTTGTATTAAATTTAGTATTATTTTAATATGGTACAAAATATATATATAATGTATTTTTAATGTTGAAGTACTTTAAGAAAGAAATATATTGAGTAAAAGAAAAATAATTATATTTTATTTTTAAAAATGACTGTCATTATATTGATTTTTATCTTTGAATCTTAACCTTTTGTCGACTCTTGAGCTTTTAATAAAAATTCTAAAATTCCCTAATATCAATCTACTCTAACTCTAAAAAATCCATTTTTTCTTCAATGGTAATAAAATTATTGGTATATTTTTTAAAAATTAAATTTAATTAGTGTTGAATGCAATTAAATTTTCGACTCAAGGGGCTTTTCTAAGGTTTTATTTTTGTATAATAAATCTAGATACGTTCAAATTGATTTCAGTATTTTTGTTTTCAAAGGAGTTGCATTTATTCATTTGTATTTCCTATGTCGATGTGAAATGCTAGTTGAACTTTTTTTTTTTGGTTATGCCTATTTTCTGTTGAGAAGATGAATGAGTTATTAAAAAGAGAATGGGTCACCGTTATTTAACTTCCTCAATCCTCATCGTAGGTAAATGAAATTGGTATTAATGTTAGTGGCACAAGGGAATGGGTTAATTAGTTCTAAATTAGTTTCTGCTAAAGAACTTTGCAATTGCGGAATTCGATTTTTTTCATGCAGCTTATTTCTCATCTTAAAATCTAAATTTAAAATCTTGTAGAATTCTGCCTGTAAGTTTATAAGTTATGGGAGCTTAATAAATAGATCTTCGAATGTGACATCCATTATACAATAAATAAATAAATAATGGAAAAGTGAGCAATTGGTAAAATTATAAATTATTAAATACAGTTAGGCAAAAAGGGGAATTAAAAAAAACCAATTTTCTGCATATTTGATTTCTTTTTTAACATGCTTTTATAAGTTTCACTTGAATATAACAGAATCTTTGAACTCGATTTCTACCCACTTTAAAAGGTCAGATTAATTCGAAATTTTGCACACTTGTCAATGACAATACGATAATTTCATAATTTTGTTCCATTGTCCTGATCAGGATCATCAGGAATAACGATTTCCAGATTTGGCGACTTATTACATATTCCATTTTCAGATTTGGCGACTTAGATGCAACCCTAGAAGCGAATACACTTGTGGTTAATACAAATAAAACAAAAAAAGTGTTCTTTGTGTGAGAAAGGGACTGGTGTGCATGTCAGTAATTCCTTACCATAATGTAAACAATTGTCTAGTTTTTTGAAAATGGAAATAAAAAAAGACTCGTGCATGTGAAAAAAAAAATTTATGTTCTAAATGCTGAATATTTTTTTTATTAAGCAATACGTTTAGAAGTGATGATACGAATTAACATTATAGCAATACGTTTGAGAGGTGATAATGCGTTTAACACTTTATATTTCTTCTTAACACACTTATATTAGTTTGACCTGTATGTATAGAGACGGAATCTGTGAAATATAACTATACGGGACTCATCCGAGGCCCCGCAAACGGAGAGAATAAATACCCTTCAGACCCGTTAGTTAATATCCATTGAAGAGCAAAACTAATTCCAGCAGCCTCGTAATTCCGGCTCCAAATATCAAACTCAATGATGAATAAATGATAGTTTAAAAAACTAAAACACTTTTATTGTAGATCGAACTAAAAAATAAAAAATAAATTATTGTTTAAAAAAACTAAAAAACACGGCTTTTTAGTGAATCCAATTAAAAAGTAAAAAAATAATTCTGAAGATATAAAATGGTTAACGAGAAAATTAATGTCATTGAGGTAAAAGCGTGGGGTGCTCTATATTAATTTTTATAATTTCTTACTAATTCTATTCCGAAATGCTGAGTTGGCGTAAAAATGTGGTAAAAGCGTAGCCCCACGATTTTACCACAATGACATTAATTTTCTCGTTAATCATTTTATTCTTATATTAAGAATTACTTTTTTTACTTTTTAGCTCGATTCACTATAAAAAAGCGCGTTTTTTAGTTTTTTTTATATAAACTTTAATTTATTTCCCTTACACACCGGAAATAATGATCTGTTTGAATGAAAAATTTGGAAGATAATCTATTAAAACAATTCTCTTTAATTTTTAAAAAAACTGATTCCTTAGTGAAAAAAAAATGTTGCGAGTTCATTAAGAATATTAACTAAGTTATTTAATCCATTAACATCAAAATTAAGTTCCTTTTGAAGCATGTTGTTGATGCCAATTTTGTTCAACTGTAATGAATTTTGTCCAAGTATCGCATTTTTTCATTGAACATTGTAACACTTTGCTTTCTTTACGCAAACATTTGTCCCCAGAAGATAAGCTGATATCTTACCCCATTTACCATCAGTAAATGAATAGAAATTTATTTGGAATAAATTAAGAGAACAAGATGAAAAATGAAATTTACTTCAGATAAATTCTTCCTGTTTTTATTATAGTGGAACTATATTTTATTCATTATTTATGTTAGAAATTATTGTTCGAACTACAAAAAATTTTTTAAAAATTTATCTTTCTTACTTACAAAAAAAACTCTGTTTTTGTGTGTGGTTTCGTTATTTTTTAAAAAAAAAATACTAGTGGTCTAATTTAAAGCTAGAGTTCAAAAAGAAGCATAATTATTTGTGTATCTGTCTTACTTTTAACATTTTACAATTTGCTGGAAAGTTGAAAAAAATACACACAAACTATACGCACTTTCTAAAAATAAATAAAAACAATTATCATTGAAAGTAAATCTTAAGATTTAGGTAAATAAAACATGCTGCTTAGTTAATAGTTAAACTAACTACGAATTGCCTGTAGACATTTGAATTTTAGATAAATGGCCATTCTCCATTAACATCTTTTAATGGAGAAAAAACTTGTAAATTTTACCCGGCTTAGCTGTGGAATGATAAAATGAAATTTTTCTTGTTTATATTTTCTACAGTTATCGTGAAAGGCTGATGCCATTGAAATCTGAATAAAAACCTGGGATTTATCAGTCAGTTCCTTAATGATAATTTTTGAGCATCTAATTAATATTTTTATCAGAAATTAATCTGCTACAATTTTATTTCCGTGTTGTAAATAATCAATGCCCACAGACATTGTTGCATAATTATTTTGGATATTTTACTTCAGGAAAAGGTTTTGTAATGAAGCATAATTTTAAGGAAGGAGCGGAACTTTTTTATCGTAAAATATATTTTTGTTTTGTTCATCTGTTTAACATAATGATAAATAAAATCTATTGACATTCAATGCTATTTACAACAACCTCTTTTCTTCTTTGATGTTTTGGAGATATCAACTTTGTCCCGTTCTTCGTCTATCCCAGCATCTTCGACAACTGATACTTTCCCGACATCTCGACTAAGCATAGCGTCAACTAGAAATCTGTAAATAAATTATAATTTTATTATTACATATTGTAGAGTTTAGTTTGAAATACAACATGCATATCGAGAATAACCGTTGTGAAACGATTAAAAACCAGCTGTGTGAAATAAATGAGAAATATTTTTCCTTCCCTTCAAAAAATCTCCTAAATTCGCTATTTGGAGATACTGTGTTTTGGGAGTACATTACTTTTTCAATCATAAGAGAAGCGGTGTCAAGCTTAAGGACATTAAAAAAAGGTGTAACTAAGAAGAAATTTCCTGTTAGTCTATAGCAGTGGTCTTCAAACTTTTTCAACTAACAGAGCTCCTAGAATTTGAAGGTGCTTTCGTGGAACCACATACTTCGAAGAATATCTCAAAATAATATTTAAAGTAAAACAACATGCTATAGGCACTTTATGTAAAGACAATTAAAAAAAGAGTATTGCATTTATTATTAAATTCTAACCTAATTTTTTAAATATAATATACTTATTAATAATAATTTGTAATTCAAATGTGTCACCTACCCATACATTATATTTAGTAACTGGGGTATATGCTAGTATTTTTTACATAAACTGTAGGTCTATTGAGATTAAATACAATCTTGGCGAAAATTGTTATGGAGATACAGATATTAAAAAAACTAGAATGTGTGTGTTGACCATGTCGAGAAACGGATGGAGACTCGACTACGAGTTTTAAACTAAAAATGAAAAATAAGAAGTTAATCGACAAAAACATTGGGTGGTCGCGGTAGACTTACAGCGCTGAAATTGACAAATTGCAGTAGTATTATGGATTGGCTATCAGAAACAATACTGATAGTATTATTTCAATGAAGCAGCTATTTGGGTTACCAATTTCCACAAAGCATCTACAGATGCATATCCGCAACGTGGTCTGTACCCAACAAACGAAGATACTTGGTGTGGATATAATCGAGCAATTACAACATGTGAAGTATGTAAACACAAGGATACCTTGTCATCTGAAGTGCTTGATTGTAGCAAATATTGAAGAAAGAAGAAAAAGATGATAAAGAAGAAATTATCAACTCTGAACCTACTTGCCAAATGCTTGCGTAGAAACACACACGAGAGTAAACAGCATAATCTGGTCACGGATACAGAAAAACATTTTTGTGCCATTGGGCACTTTAAAAACTGGATTGCTAGAAGCTAGTGCCTCCTATATTCAAGGTAACTTCAATAAGTGTCATGTTCTTGCAACATTAAGGATATCTAGGTTTTTACATTGCTCGAGCAATGGAAGCAGCTGATCGGGAGAGATTACGGAAAGCAAATTGTGACATTTTACAGAAATCTAAAGAAGGCATAAGAAATGTATATTAGAGGATAATTTAATGGAAAAAAAAAAAAAACAGTAACCCGAGCTATGGAGCTGGTATGCACTAATAGTCCTTTTTTTTTTTTTTTTTTTTTTTTTTTTATTTTTTTTTTTTACGAAAATCCATTTTTCTCAAAACTTTTTTTTTCCATTTAATGGACATTTGTTCCTAAACTATTGCACGTAAAAGCTGAAAACTTTGCATAATTAATTTCTAATTCATACTTTAACCAAGGTTTTTTTTTCAAAATATATTCAAATTAAACTTATAGTATTACTCATCATGAAATTTCACTGTTTTTGTAATAAAAAAAACGCACACACACAAATTTGTGCACAAGCAGTTATTTTTTTAAAAAAAAATAACTAGACATTCTATTTATAAAATCCATGGTTAAAGTATGATGTATTATGGTTAAAAGAACATTCAGCTAAAAATTTGGAGACTATTCAATAGAACCTTTTTAAATGTTCCTTAAAACTGCCTTTTTTTTAAACGTTACTGAGTTATAGATCCTGTTTCGTGAACCAATCTGCTTCAGTTTTTGTCAAACGCAATACTAAATGTTCATTAGTTCAGCAATTTCAATTTTCCTACTTGTTAATATTCGTGGCTATTAGAAAAATTGTCCATATGTAAACACTTCTCAAAAAAGTTAGGGGTTGCAAGCAAAAATGTGATGAAAACTACATCAGAGATAGCCATGCATGACCATATAAAATGGAAAGTACTCCCATATTAAAACGCAATACCACAAAGACTAAAAAAAATTGTATGGATGCTTCAATTTGAAACGATGCAACATGTTTCTGGGAAGTAATTTGGTTATATGTGTAAATAAAAAAAAAAAGTATTGTATGAGAAGAATGCGGGATGTTTAATAAAGTGTGTACGGGGCTCCCTGAGTATCTGAGAGTGCTAAACGGCTGTTCATATGAATGCAACAAGATATTGGAAAGCGAGTGAAACTTTCAAGAAATGCAATTTCCAAGTGTCAGAGATGTAAACGGAAGTATTGATCTCGCTGAATACGTTTTCCAAGTGTATGTTGAACATGCTAGGTTGGATTTCGGTCGGGAGGGAATGTTTCCCCTGCTTACACAATTCTTTCAGCTTCAAGGGTGTTCTTCACAAGTCGAGATATATGAAGTATGGTATTATTATGCTGTAAAGAAAGGAATCACGAATAGCTGCAGCGTAAGATTCGATATGAGGTCTTAGTAGCTTATCTGCACACCTTTGGGCCATCAAATTGCCATTATATGCTGGTCCGTACGTCTACTTATGCTGATTCCAGCCTGATACCATCAATCTACCTCGGCTCGAATTGGGGTTATTTCGAGTGTCCATACTCACTCCATACTTACACAACAAGTGTAACCCTTTCAATTGAATCGAAAATTGTCAATAAACAGCATTAGATTCCGATTACGTTTCAACGCATCTCGATGGTCAAATGCTCACCTTCGGGTCGCATAGTATCTGGAGGTCAACGGAATACACATTACTGACTTACGCATATACATACCATCCTAATGACGCTTATTTCAGATTGTTTCGCTTGACACCCTTCTTCCTTTTGCCAAAAGCAACTGTTTTTGTAGGGGAGAGCATTGCCTGCTTTATTTCTATGAGCTGTTAACTGGTAATATTAGTCATCAATTACTTTAATAACACGCGGTTTGGGTCGGCATCTAACATTCCCTATTTCTTGGAATCAATTTTATAACTTGTTGCCACTTGAACAAGGTCCGCTACACATCTTTATATTTTCCTAGATTCATACCCACAAGACTCCCAATTCTCTCTCTTCGCTAAGCCATGCATTTTCGTAAATCACGTCGCTGTGATGTTTTTAAGCCACGTTTCCTCTAAACAAGAGCTGAAAAAATGCGTGTTCCAACTGAGGTACTGAAAAAAGTGTTCATGAGAAATCTCGATTTCTACACACCTCTCTTTTGGTTTTTGACATCATAAATGTTGATTTCCATATGGAAGTGTCTGCTTCACATTAGATTAGCGATATTTTGTTATGCGTTAATTATCAGTAGAAACATTGACATTACTTTTAAAATTCGTAGGTAAACAAACGTATCTATCTATGTATTTATGTAAGGCTCACTAACCATTGAACGGAGAAACACGCCGAAGATACCAAAAGATGGGAAAAGAAACCATTCGACCATTTCAATTCCGAAATTGCAAAAAGTCCAAAAGATGTTAATTAAAAACAAGATATACGATTAGTTTGCCCTTGTATGCCGTTTATCGCGCAGAAGTCACCCAAAAATGGCAGGGGAAGAATTTCAGATATTTCCGTTTTTAAAACTGCCATCTTATTTTCCGAATCAAAATCAGATGAAAAACAATCCAAGACAGACTGTTTATCTCGCTAGGTAACAATATTTTTTTTAAAACAAAATAATGATATTTTGCATTTTTTACGATTTTTTTAAAATGTGTCAATTTTACGCGTTTTTATGAAAAGAATTTTTCAATCGATTTTCTAATTATTTTGATCTCACAAGTTTCCGTGTTGAAAAAGATCATACTTCGATTTTTTAGAATCAGTGATTTAAAAATTAAATACCGAAAACTTTAACGATTTTTCGCAAAATACTCAAAATTTGACTTAAACAGTTAAAAATTTAGCTATTAATAAAATTAATTCTCCCGAAACTTTTGTAAGAGTGTATATAAGAGGGTATATAAGGAATGATGACAAAGAAGTAAAATTATTCACAAGCGCTTTGAAAGCCTTTCAGTGCAATAACCGCATAGTTATGGCACAAAGGAAGCATTTGGATAAATTTTTACGTGGTAGAATTATCGGACGACTGGAATGTGGACGTATTCATCTGGAAGTATCCCATGAACTTGGAATCGTCCAGAGTGCCATCTCCAGGCTTTGGCAACGATTCCAAGATGATGGTAATGTGAGTAGATGTTACAGCACAGGTCACCCCCGAGTTACAACGCCGAATGAGGACCGGTATTTGGCAGTTACTGCCAAAAGAAACAGATGGAGCACAGCATCAGTCCTGTCTTGTCAGCTCTCTTCAGCTACCGGTACGACAGTTTCAAGGCAGACCGTGTACAGACACTTTGGGCACATTGGTCTATATGCTCGTAGTCCTGTCAGATGTGTTCCCCTTACCACAACTCACTGTCGCCTGCGATTAACCTGGAGTAGAGAGCATGCATTATGGACACCGCAACAGTGCTTTTGTGTGATGTTTTCCTACGAGTCCAGGTTTAGTTTACAGTCTGATTCTCGCCGGACTTTCATATGGAGAGCGCCAGGTACCCGTTACCGACACCGTTACGGTGGTGCAGGATGGCTCGTTTGGGGAGGAATTATTCTTGGTTTCAGAACTGACCTGCATGTTCAGAGTGTAACGATGACAGGCCACATCTATCAGGATGTCATTCTGGAACAACATGTACGTTTGTTTCGGGGCGCCATGGGTGCTGAATTTCTGTTTATGGATGACAACGCCTGTCCTCACCATGCAAACATTGTAGACGAATGCCTTCAATCGGAGGATATCACCCGTATGGATTGGCCAGCATACTCACCGGACTTGAATCCAATAGAGCATGTGTGGGATATGCTTGGCCGACGAATTGCAGCCCGTCAACCCCCTCCCACCTATCTACCGAAACTTCGGAGGGCATTGCTTGATGAGTGGTGTAATATTCCCCAAGATCAGATTGGTAATTTGATACTCAGCATGCACAGGCGTTGTAAGGCCTGTATTGCATCGTCCGGGAGACATACTCCGTATTAACCATCATACTAACCATGTTATACTGTTTTTTGTAAATAGGTTCTTTTTTGAAATTTGCTCCAGGGAGTAAAACTCGCAATTTTTATTAATTATGTCAAACATATAGCATCTTTTTTGCTCTTTACCTTTTGTTCAATAAATAGACTTTACAAATAAGTCAAATTTGTTTTGCTTGTATCTCTTTCTTTGCCTGAACTTCATTATCCTTAATTTATGGACATGATTGTAATATGATTGTATTTTAACTGTTATTTCAATTGAATTTTTTTATATTTTGTCATGATCTTTTGTACAGCCTGTAATATATTTGAATAATAAAAAAACAATATAAACATGCATCTAGTTGTTGCTCGAAGTGTCAATAGATGTGAAAACCAGATTGATGTTGATAGTTTTAATTAAAACATTATGAAATTTCAAATTTTAATACAAAAAGTTCTAAGTTTTCACTTCTATCGGCAGTCTCTATAACTGCCAATTTATTTACGATTTTTCGAAAGATACTCAAAATTTTAATTAAACATTTAATAATTTCATCATTTATGAAGATAATCGCAGAAACTTTTTTTTCCATGTGTAGAACAATATTATCCGTAATTTATACAAAGTTTGAAAAATTGCTTAAAAATTACGGTTTTTAAAAAAGTTTTTGTGTTTTTCGTCTAAGGCACTTTTCACGAAAATTTATTAACAAAGCATTTTTTTTATCTTTCTTTAAAGATTATCGTTGTTTTCAATCGATGTGGGGAGTTTGAAAGCTTTAACTTAAAAATTAAGCCATAAAAGTAAAAACTTTAATAAAAAAACGCGATATTTTACGGTTAGCCAAGCCTTGGCGTCGAAAACCGGTTACGTGCCAAATAACTTTTAACTGTTTTACCGTCCACTTCACATCTAACTCAAGGGTTACACTAAAACGTGGTGACTTAAACAAGTGAAAATCAGCAAATTTGGCGTGTAAAAAAATGCGAGTGAAAAATTTATTTTTGCTTCAATTTTCGTCACTTCTTTTGTATTAATGTTTATTTAATTTTTAAAATTAAATCATAAGTGATGCCTGATTAAGATGAAAGGATGTATTCAATACATTTCTAGGATTCTTTTAAAATATTTATCAAATCAAAATTTATTCTCTTTCATAAAATTTATAGTTTACTTTAAAATAATGCCTGAATGTATATAACTATTTTTAAACATCTAATAGCATAATAAAAACGCAAAATTTGCCCATTTCAATTTCAAATTTTTTTTGACATATTCAGTTATATAAGTACAACTTCCATAGAAAAAAATAAAAGCAATGTTCATGTAATATATTCTTCATTATTAATTGCCAGCCTATTTTCTGTACCTTATAAGGATACTTAAAGCATTTTCTAAAGTTTCGAAAGTTATTTTAATTTCAAAATATTTTTCCTTCGTTTTACTGAACGTAACATAATTTTTGAATACATTTTTTCTAAATTTACGTACACTACTTATAAAAATATTTTACACAAATATGTAAAATTAAAATCAAAACATAATTAACCAGTTTTTTTAATGAAATAGCTGCATATTATCATTGAAAAATAAAATAAAACTGATAATCTTTCTTTTTTTACATATTTAAAACTACCTTTAAAAAATAAGACACTCTATCAATTTTATTTGTTATGTTATGGATTTTTTTATGGTTTTAATGAATCGACATTCTGTACAAAACAGTTCATGCTTTTCTATTAGAATCAGTTATTTAAAAAATAAAATGACGAAAACTTATTCTTTTTAGAATTTTGAAACTCCTTGAATATCTATGAATATTCAAATTTATATTCTTTAATAAAACATTTTCAATTTACTTAAGAAGATCTCAATGTACACATTTCAAGAACTACGTTGCTTTTAAAATTCTCAAAGTTCTTCTTTTATTTTATAAGACTTTTCACATTCACCCTACGCCAGTGCTTCTCAAACTTTAAGTAATGGCGACCCAATTTTCAATTATAATTTTTATCGCCCCCCCCCATGCAATAATAATGCACTTTGATGCTAAAGCTACAATTTTACCCCTGCCTAAGCTACTATTTTAACTATAAACCGTACAAATGAACAAGATAAGTATTAAATTTTGTACATGTTACCAGTGACGTAACGGAGAATATTAGGGACCCCCTGCAAACTCAAGTTTAGGCCCCCCAAGCTTAAATACGTACTTAGCATCAGTCAAGCTTTGGGCCCTTTAGAGTCACTGGGCCGCACCCCGTGTACGTTACGTCACTAATATATATTTTAAGTAAATTACTTTTAAGTAATAGGATAACTATTATGTTATCCCCCCCCCTTTTCTCTTAATTTTTAAATTGGAACAGATTACGAAATGACATTTGAGGTATCCGACAACGTTCGTAACTGTTATTTTGCAAAAGCGTATAAATGGATAATTTTTGATATTTAGCGTCACTTTGATTAGAATACATGTATAAAATTGTTCTATAAGAATATTATTACAGTTAAAAACTATTTAGATACAATATTTTGGCAAAAAATAAACATAGAATTACCTATTTTAAAAACATTCTCCTTTTATGGAAAATGCTTCTATAATAATTGCATTTTGCCTGTATATACCTCAGACCTCTGTACAGACCTGAATTAGGATTTTTTAAAATATGTAACTTAGGAAGTGGATTTTCTATAATTTAATACAACAGAGGGGTGAAATTTTAAGAAAAAAATCACCAAAAATTATTTTAATTGGTTGTAAGTCTGAAAATAATGTGAATTTTATAAAAATCTTAGTTCCCTGTGGAGAAATCTTTGCTTAAAAGCAAAATATTATTATTATAGAAGCATTTTTCATGAAAGGAGAAAGTTTTGAAAATTAATTCTAAGTTCATTTTTTGCCAAACTATTGCATATAAATAATATTTTATTGTTATAATATTCTTCAAACAATTTTATACTTGTATTATTATCAAAGTAACACTAAATATGATGGAAATTATCCATTTATACGCTTTTTTTAAATCACGTTTCCGAACGTATACCTTAAATAAGATTTATTTAATCCATCATCCATTTCTTAAAGTACAAATATCATTAGCGCCGCCCATCCGGTATAGTGGTCAGTGAAGCTGACTGCGGTGCCGCAGGGACTGGGTTCGAATCCCGGAGAAGGCATGGATGTTTGTGTTGTAATCCTTTCTTCTGTCTGTGTTGTTTACCCCCGTGTTATACGTTCGGTGGTGCACGGGGTTTATAAATGTTAAAAATATATATATATATATATATATCATTAGCAAAATAATGTAGTCTATGTTGCTCGACATAGGATATGAAGAGTAATTGTGTAATTTTCAATATTTAAAGCAAGAAGACTTCAAAATGTTTTAACCCGGGAGAAGCTGCGCACTCGATATAAACGTTAATGGTCGCGCGGGGTGACTGAGTCACCCCAATCCTTTTTTTATAATTGTTTTTATTGGGCACGATAAAAATTGTAATCCCAGTGAATAATTTAGAGAAAGTATACTTACCTACTTTCAATGACATTTCAATTTTTTTTTTGATTATTTGAGAAAAATTCCAATTAAACTGAACTAAAATGTTTCAAATGTGCGTGACTTTAATAAAGGACACAAACGGTGCCGGTTTAAGCTCATTTCGGACCCTAGGCGCAAAAGATGTACGGGGCCTTTTAGCGCTGTTGGATTCAAGGAGGGTCTCTGATCCGGTTAAGCCCAGCTTATCTGGATGCCAAGCGCAAAGTGCTCTACTGTGCTTTTCCAAATATCATATAACTCTTTAACACGGAGAAAAGCGCAACAGAAATACATTATTTACAACCTCCCCAAATGAAAATATAAACACATAATGATCAATCAGATGATCAGCGAATGTATCTTGCTTCTTGGGTGAAAAGTATTTAAGTCTTCCTTTTCTTCCTACAGCAAAGGAACAGTATTTCAATAATAATAACAGCGATGAATTTTTTTTATCTTCGTAGAATTTTTTTGTTTCTGGGTCTGGGCTTTGTTTTTTCTTTGAAAGAGTAGTACTTTAGGTTTAAAGGGAAAATATAATAAAAAAATCTCTCATCTCTCTCGTGGGATTACAGCAAATCAAACAAAATGTTCTTTTATTTGGTTATAGGATCAAAGATAGCTAATAAGTATGTTGAAGCTTTTATTTTCAATGATGTAATATTGGCAGATGATATGCATAAATTATGTTAATGTAAATGTGGGTTTTTTATTTGTCAGAAAGCATTTTGTTAAACTTCATTACACAGAAAATTAATTTTTCAAATCTTTCATTTTCGATATGCTGCGTCCCCCAGGGGGGAGCGCCCCACAGTTTGAGAAACGCTGCCCTACGCGATGTGATGTTCATGGCCTGGTCGCCATATCGCGCGGTTTTTCTTCGAGCAGTCTAGGGTTCTGTCCTTCCTCAATAGTATGATTTTTGGAAAAATACTCAAAATTTTACTTCTACATTTAATAACTTAGCTAGCAACTTATATATACATACATATATTTACAAAGTAACGATACTTTGAATATTTTATGAATTTTTTCTACAATAAATCAAGATGAATGAGTTTTTATGAAAATGATTACACGTTTTTGTATAATTTTTTTTAAAGAAAACAACGATATTTTCCATTTTTACGATTTTTTCTAAAATGAGTCAATACAGGTGCGTTTTTAGAGAAGTGATTTTTAAATTGTTCCGTATGGATTTTTAATCGTATAGTTGTGGAATTTTGTAATTTAAAAAATTGCTACTTTTCTGTCTTTTTTTCAACATACAACAATTTTTTAAAAAGGTACATTTTCTGCAGTTGTTAGAAATTGCAACACAAAATAGCTAAGTGAGTGAGTGAATATTAAAGTCGCACTGTTCACCTATACTCGATGGCTTTTGGCGACGGACCTCGAAATTTTGAACCATGGTGAAGTGACGAGGACGACACCTGAGCTCTGGCACCAATCTCTCCTAACTACTACACCAATGGGAGGACTATTGTACCTCGACAGATTTAACGTGCATCACTCCCCCCCCCCGCATACTCGGCGGGTCTTCAACGGTAGTAAATAATGATTAATTGAGGGAAACCACTACGAATTCTTAATTTTGAGTGCTTTCAGAGCATGGGCGGAAAAATAAATATTCGGCAATCTTACTTCTCTCTTCCCCTTCTTTTCTGCCACTGAGATGGATATCAATAAACGAGATTTTTTCTTTCACTGCCATTTTTTAATCAAACGGCATGTCAACTAATTGCTAAATGAACATTTTTAATCAATTTTATTATTTCAAAACCTAAGAAGGAAATTTTTGTTAAAATAATGAATATGTTAGTTTTGTATAATATACTTTTTTTCCGTCAGATACGTGTTTCAATAATTTACTATAAACACAGAGTGGAATGAAAAACTATAAAATTTAAATGAAATACTAAAATGTTTTTATCAGATAGTATTATTTTCTTTTTGAATGTTTTTTTCAGTGAATGTAGACATATAACTAGACTTTCCCCCATAGTGTTTTTTTTAACACTTACATATGTTTAATGAAATATTCAAACGTTCAGAAAAAAAAAATAGTTTCAAGAGCTACCTAGAGTTTTAAAATCAAAGGAGTATTTCAATTATTTCATTACTAAATTAATTATTTGTTAATAAAAAGTCTATTACTTGGTATAAAAATATGTTTTAGAGAGACATTTTTAAGCTAACTGTAGGTAAAGATTAATTGATTAATGAAAATCTTAAATCTATTTTATTATTTTAGATTCTTAGAAAATATCTACTATTAAAATATGAGGATAGTGTGTTTTTGTTTTACACTCGGCATCAGAATCGTTTTCTTTTTATTGTTTAAACTGTATTTTTTTTTTTAACTAAAGCAATATTGTTTTTTATAAGTCATTGATCGAAATAAATTTTACCATCGTGGGGAACATAGTTCTACATTCACACAAAAAAGCCACTGTAACGCCGGGCTATAGAGATAGAAAAGAAACGTCTCTGACAATGAAAAGATGTGGAAGAAATTTTGAAAGAGGAAATTGTAATGACACACGTTAATATAAAAACCAAACACACACCAGGAAGTTCTGACTCCGATAAGGGAAGGGGAATTTCCATGGCAATAAGTTATGCATTCGAATATGTCCGTGCAAAGCCGGGTTAAATGGAAGGAAAAGAAACCTTTCTCGGAATGAAAAGAATTGAACAAATTTCGAAAAAGGGAATTTTAATGACAAAGTTATAAAAATCCCTCACATTGCGCGTGTTCACACACACAGAAGTTCTGTCGTTCTGAGGAAAAGAGGGCATTAAGTTATCCACTCGGTGAAAGCCCATGCAACACTGAGCAAAGCAGTGGGGAAAGAAACAAAGAAGTCAAAGTAATTTCGAAAAAGATTATTGGAAATGTGAATTTTGTGAAAGGAAAGGAAAATGTTAAACGAGAAAGCCCGTGAAACGCTGGCCCATGCACTCACATCGTACGCGTGTACACCCAGGAAATTAACAGTGTAACTGCCACTTACGTCATTACTTGGGGTAACCAAAAGTAATTAATAGAATCTCGGGGTAAATTAATATATTTAATGACATAAGATAGCACAGTTACAAAGAACATACACTTAGACAATTACAAGACAAACATTTAGAGAAAATAAGTGAAAATAAGTAAAGTTTACATAGTCCAGTATTGGACATCGAAATGGAGAACACACGCTTGTCCAGATCCAAACTCTCTCTGGCGGTACTACAGTGTTTCGTACAGTCACACTTCCGGTCTAAGCCCATATTGTAAAGGCGGCACCTACATTTCGGTTTTGGAACTATACCGTGCGTTACAGACTCCCCCTCTGGTTCCGTTGACGTCTCGGCTCGGAAACAGAAGGTACTCTTTTTTTTGGGCGTCCTCTTTTCCTTAGAGGAGCCACAAATCCAGTGTTTCTTTCCATTTCAGGCTTTTGGTAGTCCTTTAAGGCAGAAATATGATAGGTTCCAATGACTTGGTCAGGATTGGCTGGGTCGTCAATCTCATATGTTATTGGTGATCTCAAGGTGAGAATGAGATATGGACCTTCTCTCTTGGGCATGAATTTCCTACTCCTGTTGTTACGGCTTATGGGATGAATGGTCACCCAAACTTTGTCACCAGGTTTATAATATTTTCTTCGTCGTCGTCGATCGAAGTTTTCCTTTTGATAATCCTGTTTCTGCTCAACTCTATCTTTGACATCCAAGATGGAATTGGCAAACCTTTTGAGGTACGGAGTGATTTCCGGTACAAAGTTATCATTATCAATAACTTGTCGAATATCATGCCTTATATCGTCCGATGTTCTCAACTGTCTTCCAAATTGTAAGTACGCAGCCGTGTACCCTGTAGTGTCGCATACTGAAGTATTCATTGCGAAACGAATTAGAGGTAACTTTTCCTCCCCCACCAGAATCGCTAGTCTAGACTTCAAGTCAAGATTTTTACGTTCCAATGGGTTCGTTTGCGGGTGGTAGACGGGGATGAGGTCTTGCGTAATATCTAGCAAGTCACAAGTTAGCTGCATGACAGCACTTATGAACTGTGGCCCTTTGTCACTTATTAGTCTTCGTGGAAGACCATATCTTAGGAATACTTCTTCAATTAGTGTTTTGGCACAATTTTCAGCAGTGGCTTCAGCAAGAGCAAAGAGTTCTACCCATTTGCTACTTGTATCTTCAACAATAAAGATCCACTTCTTGCCAGTGGGAGTTTCCGGAAGAGGGCCAAAGAGATCGATGGCCAGCGTCTCGAACCTTTGGGCGTAGGCGGGTGTTCTCAAGAGTCCTGCTGGTTTTTGGTTTGTTGGTTTATAGCGATTGCATTCAGGACAAGTCTTGATGTAATCTGAGATGAACTTTTTCATACCTCGGAAATAATATCTGGATGCAATCTTCTTGTAAGTGTTCTCTACACCATAATGACCGGCTGTCGGGGCATCGTGGTACTCTTGAAGGATTCTTTCTCGTTCTTGTGTAGGAACTACAAGTTGAGCTTCTTCTTCTTCACTCTCAAGTGAATACCTATATAAGATACCCTGGTTCATTAAGTATCCACGACCGGTGTAGTTGGCAAAGTTTTCATCTTTGTCCAGGCTCTCAAAGCAGTCAATAATTTTCCTCAGTTCTTCGTCCTCCAGCTGTCCCTTTCAAATATCACTAGACTTCCTGGATGGCATGTCAACAGTGATGGCACACACATCAGAGGCTACGCCTTCAGTGTACGATGGTCTTGACAGCATGTCAGCTACTACGTTAGCTTTTCCTGGGGTATAATCAATCTTCAGGTTGAAGGATTGAATTTTCAAGGCCCATCTTGCCAGACGGCCAGAAGGTGACTTTATACTTAACAGCCATTTAAGAGGTTGATGATCTGACGCGAGGAAGATTTGCTGATTTTCTACGAAGCCTCTAAACTTATCGAAAGCCCACACTACCACCAAGGCTTCCCGCTCGGTTGTGGAGTAGTTTCGCTCGGCTGGGATCATCAGACGACTTGCATATTCGATGACATGTTCATCGGCGCCACTTCCTTGGAGAAGGACTGCTCCCAAGGCATAATTACTTGCGTCGGTGCGGATGGTGAAAGGTTTTGATCCGTCAGCTTGCTTCAGTATAGGAGAAGTCATCAAGCGCATCTTCAACGTCTCAAAGGATTCTTGTTGCTCAGGACCCCAGTGCCACTCCACTTTCTTCTTAGTGAGGCTACTAAGTGGGCGTGCTATGTCAGCAAAGTTAGGGACATATCGACGAAACCAAGAGCAGGTTTGTAGTAAAGATTGGACTTCTTTCACATTGGTAGGGGCTGGAATTTTTTGAATAGCAGAGATCTTCTCTTCGTCAGCTTCAATTCCATCCTTCGTTATCCAGAATGCCGGATATTTCACACGGTCACAGGCAAAGCGACATTTATCTCGGTTTGCATGAAGTTTAAAGATAGAGAGTCTTTCAAAAACTTTTTCGAGATCTTCCAGATGTTTGTCAAATGTTTCTGAAAGGACAATGATGTCATCTAGATAAGAAAGTGCGAAAACATTTTTCAAGCCACTTCGAAACTTATCAATTAATCTTTGAAAGGTGGCCGGAGCATTCCGTAGGCCGAAGGGCATACGTAAATAGCGGTAAGTTCCAAAAGGACAAATGAAAGCAGTTTTGTCCTGGGCAACATCAGCAACCTTTACTTGATGGTAGCCTGATTGCAAATCAATTGTTGACATGTAGGATGTCGGTGTCGCTTCATTCAATAGATCATCCATTCGTGGTAAGGGGTAGGTATCCACTTTTGTAACAGAGTTCAACTTCCTGCAGTCGACACAGAGACGTACTTTCCCATTTGGTTTAGGAACAAGTACCACAGGTGCGGCGTAGGGAGACTCGCATTCTTCAATTATATTTTGCTTCAGCAGTTCTTCGATCTGTTCCTTCAAAATTCCTTTCTTGATAGGATTCATCCTGTAGGGAGACGTTGCTATTGAGGGGTGATCACCCGTGTCAATACGGTGCTCGATAAATGGTGTGGGCTCTCCCCCTGGTTGGAAGCATGTCTCATTTTTGTCCAGGAGTTTATTGAGTTTTCTTGCCTGTTCTCGAGATAGATGTTTAGCCTCATCCTCTCGAAGGTCGAACGCACTGATGTTCAAATCTTTTAAAGTCTTCTTGAAGAATTTGCACTATTTCCGAGGATTTTCGGAAAAATGCCATTTTTCACCCTGGACGTCAAGAACGATTCCAGCTGCATTGAGGAAATCCAGTCCTAACAAAGTCTTATTCCCTTTTGTTTCAGGTAATACTAGAAATTCTGTTGGAATAACTTTGCCTTCAATATACAGGTCGACGACAGTTCTCAGAGCTGTAATGGTCTGCCGAATTCCATCAGCCATCATAAAGGAAATCACCTTGTTCGTAAAGGTGATACCGTGCTATTGTAAGAATTTAAATAGCTTCTCACCTGCAATGGTATGGGAAGCACCAGTATCAGCACATACAGCAATCTTTTCACCAAAATTTTTGAGAACAATCACACTTGAGGCATACAAGTCTGAGTTCAAGTTGAATAATGTCATACAGTTCACTTCTGTTTCTATTTCATTTGTTCTCGTGCAGGTAGGGCAGGTAGGGCACTTTGATTTGACGACTCCAGGAGTCCCACATCCGTAACACTGTATGGGCTTTCTTCCTTCAGTTCTAGAACTTGGGAATCTAGGCACTGTTCTAGAGGGTCCTGGGGAGTGGTTATCATGGTATCCTCCAACAGGTTGACTTTTCTTTATTGGAAAGGGTTTCCTGAATTCTTCTTTCTTCTTGAAAGTCTGATTTGGATTATTTTTCATTACAGGCCTTAGGCTGTCATATGCGTCCAACTTCTCAGCCAATTTCAAAGGATCGTTCAAATCCGCCCAAATATCCAGAAAGTGTTCTTTGATATTTGCTGGAGTTTTTCTTTTTATTTGATCAGCAACTATTAGACTTTTAAGTTGATCAAACGTGGTTATCTTCAATTCTTTGATCCAACCTTCAAAATAAGAATTCAATTCGAAATAAAAGTCTCGCCATGTTGCATCCGAGTTTTTCTTCTGTTGGGAGAAGTACTGCCTAAACTTATCTCCTGTAACTCGAAATCTTTTGAGAAGCATTCCTTTTACCTTTTCATAGTTTTGAGCATCATTTTCATCTTCTCTTGCGATGAGCTGAGCTATATCAGGTGGCAGTGAGCCAATCAGGTATGCAGTCCAAGTTTTTTCAGGAATGTTCAAGAACTTCGCTTGACGTTCAAAAATTGTCAAGTATAGACCCATTTCATCTTCGTTTGAGTTGAATCTCGGAATAATTTTATTTAACTCAAGCTTCGGGTTTTCTAACTGTTGGCTTACAACAGGTGCTTGTGATAGCTTCTGCATTTCAAGTTGAATTCTCAACTTTTCCAGTTCGAATTCTCTTTCTTGTTGTTGGGTCACAGCCACAGCTTTCTGTTTATCCTCCAGTTCCATAGCTTTTTGTTTTTCTGTTGTTGTACGTTCTTCTACAATGACGTTGAGCACATCTTTGACGAATTCCTCATCATATCCATCACTATTGGTTATGAGATCTTTTAGTTCAATAATTTTGAGATTGTCCGACGGAGCCAGACCCAATTCTGTTGCCAACATCCTTAAATCCTCTTTTCTGGACCTTCCCAAAAAAGCCATTTTTTGTCGTTTTTTAGACTATTTCAAATTTAGCTAATTAATGTTCAATTAAAGTTCATTCAAAACTATTAATTCTGAGATCTGGAAATATTATAGTCAAACAATACTTATGCAATCTGAAAATTTCTGTTACATATAAAAAAATACTCTATACTATAATGTACACTAGCTGAATGACAATAAAATTCTCTAATTTAAAAATGTGATAATTAATTTACAAATCAATATTAATGATATTAAAATAAAACAAATTCTTCAATATCAGCTATCTTCTAATTTAGTACATCAAAACCAAAATAATAATATTTATATAATATTCATTATTAATCAAAAGGAGTTTCAGCAGTTAACATGAAATGGATTTATAAAACAATTCAAATACGTTTAAATAGAAATACCATTCATAATTTAATTCATTCACTCTGAAGTTATCAATAGTACAAACTTGTTTACACTTAGTAAAAGTACTTGAAAATATTTTCCAAAAATTTTAAATAAAAACAGAAATCTAAATACTTTATCAATAACATACAAGGTTTCAAATGTTATATAGTAATACTTCGTAATCAATCATATACTTTCAAAAGAATTATTTTTATGTTAGGCATAAAAAGAACAGAAAAAAAAATTATTATAAGAATTGCAATAATTTCTTGATAACAAAACCATATACGTGTTATTAGCATAAAATTCTTAATTAGGAAGAAAATATGCACTCATAGATAATTAACCTTCAATTATAGCTTTAATCAGATCAACCGATAGAATGAAAATTTCGTTTTCAAAAGATTAGGAAAACTGTCAAATGACTATCAACTTTAAATTCAATTATGTTGTTTTCCTGTAACACACAATATATACTACGAATAATAATAATAATCTTATACACACACACAATAACAGAGCATGATTATTTAGAACTAGCTGTTACCCGCGACTTCGTTCACGTAAATATTTACAAAAAAGTGTTTTGTTCAATTCACAGATCTTACGAAAACTTAATAATTCTGTATTCCACGTTAAGAAATACATACACGCTATATATATATATATAGAGAGAGAGAGTTTAATGTCATTTTTTTGCTTTGTGAATCAATATTTTGTTTTTATATTTTTGTGTTTTTCTTCTTTTTGGTTTTTTATTGTTTTTTTTTTATTTTCTTTGTTTTTTGTTAATTTTTGTGTGGTTTTTTTCGTATAAATTTATTGAACATCCTCTTTATATACAGTATTAAATTTATTGAAAAATCTCTTTATATACAATATTTGGTGTACGATTTTCTTGAGCTAAAACAAAAACGCCAGTGGCATTCCTCGCACGTGAACATGCCACGTATAGTTGGCCATGTGAAAAGCAACTCTTAGTTAAATCTAACGTTTGCCCTTGTGACTTGTTAATTGTCATAGCAAAGCTGACACTTACAGGGAATTGTAGTCTTTTGAATTCAAACGGGAAATTCGATGGTATTATGGGAATTCGTGGTATAAGTACTATGTTACCTTTTCCGCATCCGGATATTATACGACCTTCTATAACGTTTCTTTGCAATGACACTACTCGCAACCTAGTACCATTGCAAAGTTTTGGTGGGTTCAAATTACGGAGTAGTATGATGGGAACGCCAATCTTAAGTTCTAGCTTGTGCCTGGTTACAGTATAATTGTGCCTGGTAGACCAGGCACAATTATACTGTTTAAAAATTCTGTTGGATAACTAACCGCTTCATCCGGATTGCAAACTGTATTGATGAAAAGGTATGTTTGTGATTCACCAGGAAGCTTATTTAACATGCTCTGATTAAGCGCAGTAACCTGGTCGTTTATAGGTGCTAAAATGGATCTTTCACACAACCACGAATCTTCTTTTATATTGAGATTGTGAACATCATCATAAATGCTATGTAATTTATCAAAATCTGAAATATTTTCATGAATAAAAACCTAACAATGTTTAACATTGATTTCTAATTATTATACTTAAAGTTCAGCTGTTAAAGTTTAAAACAGCTTAAATATAACGAATTAAAAAAACTCACAATTAAGAAATTAAGAACAATTTGAATTAAGAAAAACAGAGAGGTAGAAAAATGAAAGATACCTTGAAAATTATTATTCTTCGATTACAATATAAATATTAAGCAAATAATAACTATTGTTTAAATGTGACTAAAAATGTAAATAAAAAAAAAAGGATTAAAACTAACCGTAAAACTTATCAATTTTTTGTTTCTTGCATTGCTTTTTGCTTATGAAGCCTTGATTTATTATTTTTAAAAGTGCATCCGAAACAGCCGATGCTCTACTTAACTGAACAGTGAGATAACTATCATAAAAAAAAATTATGGCACGTGTCAGTGTATTATCATGTGCGCGTAACACTATTATGTCTCATGAACAGCATCGGTCGCCAGTAACCAAAACAATGACTTCATTAGCTCAGCTTGGCGTTCATCTTGGCATTCAGTTTCACGTTCACCCGTATAGTTTCTGTTCCCGTAAGAATACGGGAATAAAATATAACCTATGTTACTCCCCGTTAATGTAGCTTTCCATTAGTGAAATAATTTTTAAAATCGCACCAGCCGTTTCCGAGATTAGCCGGAACAAACAGACAGACAGACAAAAATTTTAAAAATTGGTTTTTTGTTATGAGTACCGTATATACTTTTAGTGCATTAAGTAAAAAGCTGCTAATTTGAAATTACAAACAGACACTTCAATTTTATTTATTTGTATAGATAAACAACACTTATCTGTTAACAGGTTTTCTGGATAAAAATATTCATTCGCAGGGTGCGAATCCTCTTATTGTCGGGATGACAAACACTTCCACCCCTAAGGCTGTGGGGGAAAAAAGCGAGAGAGAGCTGGGGTCGGCCCCACGTTGGGCGCCAATTGTAACTGCCACTTACGTCATTACTTGGGGTAACCAAAAGTAATTAATAGAATCTCGGAGTAAATTAATATATTTAATGACATAAGATAGCACAGTTACAAAGAACATACACTTAGACAATTACAAGACAAACATTTAGAGAAAATAAGTGAAAATAAGTAAAGTTTACATAGTCCAGTATTGGACATCGAAATGGAGAACACACGCTTGTCCAGATCCAAACTCTCTCTGGCGGTACTACAGTGTTTCGTACAGTCACACTTCCGGTCTAAGCCCATATTGTAATGGCGGCACCTACATTTCGGTCTTGGAACTATACCGTGCGTTACAACAGGGGATTAAGTTATACACTCGGTAAAAGGCAACGCCGGGCCATGCAGCTAGTTTTAAATAAAAATTAGTTACTATAGTTATAATGGTTTTATAATATGAAATACAATATAGTATAAATAAAATATTATAATAATACATAAAATATATTATAATTTATAAAAAATTATTTTATAATTAATATGAAAATAATA
Organism: Trichonephila clavata; assembly: GCA_019973975.1. Taxonomy (NCBI): domain Eukaryota; kingdom Metazoa; phylum Arthropoda; class Arachnida; order Araneae; family Nephilidae; genus Trichonephila; species Trichonephila clavata. The sequence continues at coordinate 428,952 of BMAO01003301.1, read as the reverse complement.
TATATCCTATATTATATAGTATTAATTTCATTATTTTATAGTTATAAAATATTTAATGTCTTTTTAAATAAATTTATTTCATTGTAAAAAAAAAATGAACTTAAAATTTAAAAAAAAAGATTGCGAACCGATTATAATATATTTTTATAATAAATATTATTAATAAATAATTATATTTATAAAATATAAATATTTACATAATTACAGTTATTATTTTACTTTTTAAAATATAAAATAATTACCTAAAATATCGTTTAATATTTAATAAACCTTTTTTTTAAATAAATTTATTTTATTGTAAAAAATAATTAAATGAATTTAAAAATTAAAACAAACAAACAAACAAAAAAAAAAAAACGATCGCGTGACTGGAACTGAGGTCCAACGCTCGGTAACTCTCTTTTTTTACCAACCATGCTACCGAATCGCTGGTAACAGTTGCAACTTTATTGTATAAAAGCTAAGCATGAATTTCAAAGGCTATTTTTTCCGAATGGCCGACCATTCCGCGGAATTACATTGAGGGTAGAACACCCTAAAGGAGTACTACTATTGCACAAAGCCTCGTCCCCAAATGAATTTCCTTAGTCGTGCCGTCCCCTTGTTAGTGAAAGCCAGTGCAGCGCCGGGCTTAGTGGAAGGGAAAGGAACCCATTCAATTGGTAAGAAATTTCAAAAAAGGGAATTTTAATGGCATATTCATATAGAAATCATACCCATTCCTTAAGTGCTGATATTGAAAGAGGAAGGGAAAATTTATTCACTCGAGAAAGCCCGTACAACTCTGGCCATGCAGCTAATATATATATATATATATATAGTAACATAAAATATGAAAGTAATACATGGCATAATAAAATTGATAATACAAAATTATATCACTAACAAAGCTAAAAGATTTAAACCAGATTTCAAGAAACACAACTTTAAAAATGATGGAAAAGTCTAATATACATATATATATATATTATCGAATTATCTCGCTGATTTCTGCTATTTGTCGATTAATTCAAGCTGTATTGATTTAAGTGCATTTTTGAGAACAAAATTGTAAAGATTTGCATGATAAATTTGGCACCATTTTTACATTTTAGAAATCAAGAGAACTTTTATATACTGAAATTTTATACCAATATATAAATTTTTCCAATGTATACAATTATTTCCAATGTATAAAATCTTTCAGATATTACCTGTGTTGCTTGATAAATAAATCTAGAGAGTAGGGGCTGCCAAGGAATCACTGGAGGGCGTAATTTGTGTATCCCTTTATATATACACTGAAGTGCTACTGAATTAGGGATAGCAAGGGCTATGCAAATTATGTAGCGCTACGCATCATTTATGCGCAAGTGAGGACGCTGTGGTAACAGCATATATAGCGCGTATTGGGGTTGTTCTGAATTAGTTGTTGGAATTGCCAGTATGGGTAAACTGCCTGATTTAGACGCCTTCGATCGCAGACAAATTGTAGTTGCGCGACGCATAGGCCATTCAGTTTCCAAAGTCAGACAGATAGGCAGTGGCGTAACGGAAAATAATTGCCCCCCCCCGCAAGGTCAATTCTTGGGCCCCAAGCCAATATGTATATATATATATATATTTGCTAGAAAAAGTCAGCGTTCACCTACTACTGCGTACATAAACAACGAAAACAAATTTAAAAACCAGAATTTGAAATTTTTTTTAAAATGATATTTTATTTAGTTCATTTCAAGTATTGAGAATAACAAAAGTAAACTCGGTTTTTTTCCATAGATTTTGAAATAAAACAGATTTATAGTGATACCAACAATAATCAAGTAGAAAAAGTCTGCGTTCACTGTTTTAGTAGTAATTATAAAAATTATTTAAAAAGGATAATGAGCTATTTAATAGCTGCAGTGGCGTAACGGAAAATAATAAGGCCCACCCTCTCGCAAGGTCAGTTTTCGCATCCCAAGCCAGATTTTACAAAGGATTACAAAATCAATATAATGTACCGATACACATCACCTAAAAATATTTAAACATTAAACTTATAACTGAATACAAAATCAACCTGAGTCTGAATAAACGAAGTAATAGCCTTTAACATTAGAGAGTATTTATGGTATTTATTAAAATGGAAAATATCTCTAACAACAGTCGAAAGATAACCTGGAAACTTAAAAAAAAAAAAAAACAATACATTAAGAAAGACACGAAAACTGTAAAATAATTTTCGTTTTCAAATTCTTGCGAAAGAAAAAATATATCGCTTACCTTATTCTTTATGACAACTTTTCTTTAGACAGAGTATCCTTATCTGCTGAAATGTCCGAAATTGTGTTTTTTCTAGTGAATTAATTTTCATTTCCATGATTTGTTTATCAGGTTCACTAGCATTTCTATTAATAGTACTTGCATAAGATTATGCACTTGCAGATATAAAACTTATCCAATTTTGCACATTTACTATTTATATTATACTCCTTTTCCTTTCGAATTTTTCGTTTTTGAGAAACATTCAAAGTTTTTTTTAACTCCACTCATTTAAAGGCCGCGTTTCTTCTTGTCCAATTGACAAAATACCATTTTTTGAACCAAAATATTAAATTCCGATAAAAAAATACAGTTCTAATTATGAAAGAGAGAAGTGAGAGATGGAAATGTTTTTATCGTTAAGGAACACACCCTAAATTTAAGTGCATTGAATATAAAAATAGAGATGCCTGTTCTTCATGAAAGCAATTTTGTGAAACGTTTCTCATTATGCTTTATTTGATTGAATACTCATAAATCTGACCAAATTATTATTTAAATGCTCTCTACGGTTTTCCAAGTATCGTAATACTATTTCACGTGAAAAAAAGCGTAACAGATGTACGTTATTTACGACTTCGCTAAAAGAAAATGAAATACATGAGGGGGAACTTTGTGACGGGTGCTTACGCGTTTCACTAACCTTCTCTCGCATTCTTTAAATATTTTATTTATTTCAACCAATCTCCACCGAGAGCCAAAAGTGTGACTTATGCAAATGAGATATTTTATATAAGTTCGGGTTTAGCGAGTTCAAAAATGAAATGAAAGGGGAAATGAAATGAAGAGTGGAATGAATTGAGAGAGTAGTTTTTCTAGTGGAAATATAGTCGTCGGGTGTAAAGTCTATTGAAAAGTATACATAAAATCAGTTCGGAATAGAACTGAGAGATAGCTGAGATTGAAGCCGCTCATTAAAGCAATCCAGATATAGAAGAAGTAATTAGAAGAACCTGCCATAAGAAAAGGTATCAGGTTAGTTTAATTTCCCAAATTAAGTATAAGTGTGTAGCCTAATTGTACGCGTCGACTGCCGTGGATTCAGTTAAGATTCCGTCGTTCATGATTATCGAATTCTTCTCATACTCCACTGTGTTTTATTGTTCTTAAAATTTGAATAGTATTTGTGTAATTTCTCAATTAAAAAAGTTAATAAATAAGATTGATTTGTTAAATAAGTAGTAATTAATTATGAATTCAACACATTCAGATTTAGATAATACAAGAAGGGGAGTTAATAATCTTAGAGGTAGTGATAGACTACGACACTGGCGCCCAACCGAAATACCGGAATTAAGAGCAATTGCAGGATTTAGAGTTTTGCTGGAATTATTTTTTTCGGGTAAAGAAAATGTGTCTGAGTTTATTTCAAATATAGACAACATAGCCTACTATGAAATACCGGCGAACCTAGCATGTGCGTATTTAAAGGGTCATTTAATTGGGAGAGCGTTAGACTGGTTTGAGGTTATCGGATTCGAGTGTGTAAATGAAGAAGCAACTGCGTTTGCAACGCTTAAAAAGAAGTTGTCGGATAGCTTTCCTGTAGTACGGAATAAATCAGAGTTAGAGGCTCAGTTTTTTTCATCGAAACAACGGAGAGGTCAAGCCCCGTCAGACTTTATTTTCCAACTATTAAAAATCCATAAGGCTTTAAATTTGAATTATGATGAGATAAAATTGGTTGATCACATAGTAATGCGACTAGAACCCCAAATTATGGATTATTTAGAAGTTCGAAACCCCACAACGAAAGTTCAGTTGTTAGAGTTGGTAGACCGATATGAGGAACGTCATAGCTACAAGGAAAACCAGGGTTCGAGTAATAATTTTGCTAGACGAGGTTGGGATATGAGTAGGAATCCTGATGAAAGAAGGAATAATGGAAATTGGAGAGATACAGGGGTCGAAAATAGTCAAAATGATCAAAGAGGACTAGGCAGGGGTGCGAATAATTTTTCTCGTCGTAATTATCAAAATCAAGGATTCGAGGGAGGAAATCGCTACAATCAGCCAAATCAGCGAACAGACCGGTAGCAGAACCGTAGGATGGTAGTTAGGAAGGGTCCTAATGATGATTCAGCAAAGCAGAATTGGAGGCGTGTTTTTGCAACAGCGAAAGGCAAAGAAATGCCAATTTAAACTTCTAAGCGATCGTGTTGCGGGAGGTAAACGATCGCTAGTTAAGTCAAATCCTCCTAATAGAATTAAACTTAATTCATTACGATTATCACCAGTTGAACTTCCGTTTGTGCCGATTCTTTTGCGTGATACGTTTCTAAAAGCGCTCTGGGATACAGGTGCGGAAAAATCATTTATTTCAGAAAAAACATACCGATCATATTTTTCTTTTTGTCCTATTCAAAAATCGTTAGCTGAAGTAGTTACAGCTCAAGGGTCACAATGCAGAAATTTAGGCACAGTTGAGTTAAGAATTAAAGTAAGAGAATTTTCGAAGTTGTGGAAATTTCATGTGATTGCTGAGATGCAATATCCATGCATCCTAGGTATTGATTTTATGTCACATGTAAAGATCAGTTTTGATTTTCTTACAAAATCTTTAATCATTCCGGACTCACAGAATGAGAAATTGGCAATTTCGGACGAACCGGTACGGATAGATTTATTAAAGACTAAGTTAAATGTAGTGGCTGATATGTTGTCTAAAAACCCGTTAGAAAGTAATGAAGAACCAAAGGTGTCTTGTGCGGTGATTAGATCGTTAATATTATCGCCTAGAGAACAGTTGAGAGAGGAACAGAGAAATGATTCGAAATTAGGTCATATTTTGCGGTTTTTAGAAAATCCTGACGATAGTTCCATTAATGAGTCAATCTGTAGAAATTGGTCCCGCGACTTTAAACTAATTAACGGATTGTTATATTATGCAAAATATACAACCACACTAGGTGAATTAAGAGTATTTATACCCAAAACATTACGTAAAGATGTTATGCGAGAATTCCATGACTCGCCGATGGCAGGCCATTTAGGCAAAAAGAAAACCTACTTAAAATTAAAAGACGCGTTTTATTTCCCGTACATGAGGAAATACATTTATAAATATGTAGCAACCTGCGACCAATGCCAAAAATTCAATTATAAGGACGGATTACCAGCTGGTCAATTAATTCCGATAGTAACTAATTTTCCGATTGAAATCGTATCTTTAGATTTATTAGGCCCATACCCTGCAACTAGTCCGGAACGCTATAAATTTATTTTAGTAATAACAGATAATTTTTCTAAATGGGTTGAAATAATTCCCTTAAGGAAAGCTTCGGCTAAAGCAATTGCCAATGCATTTTTTGAGAATTATATTTCGCGTTATGGAGCTCCTGTTAAGTTAGTCAGCGATAACGGCCCCCAAATGATATCCGAAGTTTTTGAGCAAGTATGTCGCAGGTTGAACATAAAACACGTTAAAACTGTGGTATATCGTCCACAAGCCAATCAAACGGAAAGAGTTAATCGTACCCTTTTAAAAATGATTTCGAGTTTTGTCGCGGATAATCACACTAACTGGGACCAATTTCTGCATGAGTTCAGCTACGCTTTAAGGACAGCAGTACATGAGACAACGGGTAAAACACCGGAGGAATTATTTTTAGGTCGAAATTTAATCACTCCGTTTAAAAAATTAGTAATGGTAACTGATGGATCAGACTTAGTTTGTGGGAATATAGAAAAATTGTTTGAAGAGGCTAGAATACATACAAAGCGCCAGCACGAGAAGTGGGCGAAATATTATAATAAGAAGAGGCGTGAAGTTAATGTGAAGGTTGATGATCTAGTGTTAGTTCAAACTCACCCGTTGAGTTCGGCAAGTAAGAAAATAGTGGATAAATTTATGCCAAAGTTTGAGGGCCCCTATAAATTTCTTAGTGTAAAAAATAATAATAATTTAGTAATATTAAAATTTGGTAAAAGAGTAACTGTTAATGTGGATCAGGTGAGAATTTACCATCAAAGAGAATCAGAGGACAGTGTTGCCGAATCGGAAATTGCGAGAAGTAGTGATCATAATACAGTAGCATCAAACAGGTCGGATGATAGGCAGCAGAGATTAATGCAATCAGAAAGTAATGGGAATTGTCGTAGAGGATCAGAATCAGGAAATTTAGAAGGTAGTAGAGATATAGTTACGAATAGACGCGATGGAGAGGAGGTGAGAAGGAAAAAACGTGTGCGAACGGAGTCTGCTGTTTCTTCGGGGGGGGGGGTGATGTGTATAATTTCAGGAAGAGAAAACCACATTGGACGGAGAAAGAGAAAAGAGGAAGACCAGACTCTTGGGTGGAAAACATACAAAAGAAGAAGAGACCAGAGGCCCAGGTATCCCGAGACAAGAGAAAATTGACCTCGTCAATGCCGTCTCGTCCCTCCAGAAAGCGGTATAGAAAGGTGGAAGAAAGTAATTCTGAAGGAACAATTCCAGGACCATCCCGCAGTGAACAGTGGAAATCAGAAAGAGCAATTCCAGGACCATCCCACAGATTCAAATACAACAGACCCCATCAAGAACGGAACTGCCCTTACAACCTTCGGAGCCGACGTCGAGTGGACAGCAGCCAAATTCAAAATCTCGCAGGTAAAAAGAACGCCTCAGCAGGAGCATATCAGCTTCAGCGGACTCAATGGAAGAGGAGACCCAGAAGGTGGGAGCGCAGAGAGGACAGCCCTAGGACAAGGTCATCCAGTACAGAGACAAAGCCTATGCAGATTGGATCTAAAGACTAGCCAGGTTGTATAATTCTAATTTGTTTATTTTCCCTCTGACAGACAGTTCGGAGTATTTTCCATGTGGGCTAGTCTATTTTTTTGTAAAATTAGCGTACAAAAGTTACTGCGTTGTGTGTATTTTCATATCGGTTGAAAAAGCTTTTGTATTTAATTTTTTTTCCAAATTGTGGAAAAACATTTGTTCAATTGCAATTGTTTTGCTACACTTTAAAGACGAGGCTTTATATGTGAGATTACTTGTATTGTTTGTTGTAATATATTCTATGTAAAAAATGTATATATTTTTGTGTGTAATTATTAAGATGTATAAGTAGTGTCTGGTTTCTGGGCGCGGCGTAATTAGGAATACTAACAAAAAACATTAACAGCGCAGCGTGATTTATTGGGAATTTTTTGAAAATGAAACCAGATAAAGGTTATTTCGTTATGAAACTATATATATATAATATAATGTATGCCATTTTTTATGTCAATAAGGAAGTTGTATAAAAGTTCTGTGCATTTAATGTCATGTTTTAGAAAAAATTGACAAGGTTTCCTTTCAGGGCAGCAGTCCCTGAACATAGTGATGTGATGAAAGTTGGATGTCGTATGAAGATATTATTGTAAAATTTTTTATATTTATTAGCACTTAAGTAAAGTGCATGATCAGGTTTTTTTTCCTTGAAAGGTTTTCCCCTGATCTTCGCCCGAATGGGATGCACTGTAGGGAATGTATGTACAAGATCAATAAATTAGAGTGGAGTACCCCTTTGAGTAGTCATTCCTGTGTGCTAGTTTAATTAAAGTTTCTAACTTAGAAAGTTAAAATTTTCTACAAGTTCAGTGGTTTCAGGCATTCTAAAGTTCGTGAGTTAAAATTTTCTACAAGTTCAGTATTTTCAGGCATTCTAGAGTTAGAGTTAAAATTTTGTGCAGGTTCAGTGTTTTTCAGACGTTAGGTAAATTAAGCGAGTTCTTTCAGGTCGTTTAGACCTTCAATAAGTCACGCTTTTTTTCTCGGAGGGGGGGGGTTGTGACGGGTGCTTACGCGTTTCACTAACCTTCTCTCGCATTCTTTAAATATTTTATTTATTTCAACCAATCTCCACCGAGAGCCAAAAGTGTGACTTATGCAAATGAGATATTTTATATAAGTTCGGGTTTAGCGAGTTCAAAAATGAAATGAAAGGGGAAATGAGATGAAGAGTGGAATGAATTGAGAGAGTAGTTTTTCTAGTGGAAATATAGTCGTCGGGAGTAAAGTCTATTGAAAAGTATACATAAAATCAGTTCGGAATAGAACTGAGAGATAGCTGAGATTGAAGCCGCTCATTAAAGCAATCCAGATATAGAAGAAGTAATTAGAAGAACCTGCCATAAGAAAAGGTATCAGGTTAGTTTAATTTCCCAAATTAAGTATAAGTGTGTAGCTTAATCGTACGCGTCGACTGCCATGGATTCAGTTAAGATTATGTCGTTCATGATTATCGAATTCTTCTCATACTCCACTGTGCTTTATTGTTCTTAAAATTTGAATAGTATTTGTGTAATTTCTCAATTAAGAAAAATTAATAAGTAAGATTGATTTATTAAATAAGTAGTAATTAATTATGAATTCAACACATTCAGATTTAGATAATACAAGAAGGGGAGTTAATAATCTTAGAGGTAGTGATAGACTACGACAACTTAAGTTTCCAATAAGTTACTCTGCAACTTCGGTAGAAAGTACAAGTAAATCATGTCTTTTTCTCTCTCTACTGCTAATGTAAAGTATACTATAATAAATAGTGATCATTTATCTTCCTAGCATTATATCCCCGATTCTCCATCTGACTTTTATTTTATTTGTTAGTAATTTGGGCTTGAAAAAACACCACTAAAGAAAAGTATCTCTCGTCGCTGGGATTACAATACATCAAACAAAATGTTTTTTGATTTGGTTATTGGATCAAAAATAACTAATAAGCGCATTGAAATTTTGATTTTGAATGACGTTAGATCGTCAATTGGAAAACCGCTTAAAAGTTGGATTTTAAGAAATCGAAAGCGAATTTTGAGAAAATCTACATGAAGGGCGTCAGTCAGGCTTTGGGCCCCCTAGAAGCCTTCCCCCCCGCAGTGCCGGGGTTGCGGGGGTGTTCGTTACGCCACTGTAGCTAGGATTTTCAAGGTCTACAGTATCAAGAGTATACCAAGAATACATGGATGGTGGACAAAAAACTAGAAATCGCGCAAACTGCAAAGGACATTTAGCCTTGACAGTGCTTGGTGAAAGACGGCTCTGGCGTACTGTATGTATCTAGAGAAGACAAACATTAGCTCAAATTACCACCCAGTTGAATGACGTTACCAGTCGTACAGTCAGTAAGTGAACTGTGCAACGCTCGCTTCACCGTATGGGTTTCGGCAACCGTCGACCTACGAGAGTATTATTGCTCAATGCTTGCCATTGGGCTGCATGTCTTGCCTTCGCAAAACAGCACAGAGACTGGAGTTTAGAGGACTGGAAGCGAGTAGCACGGAATGATGAGTCTCGATTCCGACTACTTAACGCCGACTGGAAGCGGAGAATATGGGGCTCATGAAGCCATGGATCCTGCATGCCTGGTTGGAACTGTACAAGGAATTTTTGGCTCAATCATGGTCTTGGGTGTTTTGCATGGTACTGTTTGGGATTTTTAGTGCGTGTACCAACCTCCCTCACTACAATTCGTGGGAAAAGGGGGGGGGGATCTTTTTTTTATTCCTCTGTATTGTAAAAAACTGGAAATATAACTTGTCATGTGCACAAAATATTTATTTATTTGCATGAATTTTCATTAAAACAACACTGTTTCTAAAAAATTATTTTTTCAGATGTTTTTTTGTTTATAATATCTGAATTTGCAATCCAATTTCACAATATTTCTAACATTGTTGACAACATACATGAGAAATATATTGAAATTTAAAATGAAAATTACATCCATGTGATTATTTAAAAAACAATTTTTTACTGCTCAGATACGCAAAATCTGTCATATTTCCTTCATATTTTTATTGCCTATAATATAAGGCAATGTAAGTAAAAATTTCAGTTGAATATCATGAAAATTTAGAAAGATATAGGCGATGTATTTGTGTTACTCTCTAAAAGCAGTTGGATGATAACTAAATTCTCACAAAATATCAGTTTTAATCAAAAGTAACTGTGGTTAAATTGGATTACATAAAATTTATTTGTGTACTATATACACTATATAATATCTCGGTTTATTGACATTATATATAAATATATGTTAACTTTTTTTACTTACTTCATGCAATCATCCACCATCAGACCTTCCTTTGCTGAGACTTCAGTCCATCCAATATAATTTCCTTTTTTGTAAGCGTATTCAATTTCATCTTGATTCACATCTCGTATTGGTAAATCACACTAATTAAAGAGTGAAACAAACATTCATTTCGACAAGGATGGTCTTTTATGTTTAATTACTCATTAGTTTTTAAAAGGTAATATTTTAGTTGATTTATTGTATTAGTCATAAGCTTCCTTAACAACTGGTAAAATTTCATTCTTGAAGTACCGCTTAGTTCTACTTAAATAAAAAGCATAATGAGATATTCGAGCATTTGTACAGTGTTAAAAATGCGATTAGATATATTAGTTGGCAGCTGCAAAAATTGAGGTGCACCAAAATAATTCCACTTGACAGGTTAAGCACGAAGTATAAAATTTCAAAATAGCATATCCATGGATTTCTTGTTGAATAATAAATGCAGTGCCGTACACAAGGGTTGGGTCCAACTCCATCCACACACACCAAGAGAGTTTGAATTTTCAGCATAAAGATTATGGCTGGGCGCTTTTACCTACGTATTTTTGAAATGTAAAAGTAGTCGAATAAATAACTTTTGTAAATATCAGGTCACTTTCTAATTACAGTCAATTCACCGTCATATGATCAGGTATACTGTGGGAGAATATTTCTCCTGCAGAAAGTTTGGATGGACTGTGATATTTTTTAATAGCCCAGAGCCAGATTATGATTAAAACTTGAGCATGAATTAGCTGCACCATTTGATTTCGTTCTAAAGATTATTTTTAGGTAATTATTTCTTCCTCACGTTATATATGTATCAGAGATTCAAGGTACAGTCCACTCTCGATAATTCCAAGTTGTAGGGACCAATGAAAAACCTCAAATTATTAAGAGTTCGAATTATCGAGAGGGTAGAAAAAAACTCCTAAAATGCACGAAGATAAATTTTTTTCTAACGCATTTAAATTTGAAACTATGTAATAAAACAACAATTGTACATATGTGTATAAAGTTATTTTAAAGTATTTTTAAAAGAACATATTATATAGTATAAATATTATACCGAAGTTAAAAGTCCTGTATTAGTCCTGTAACGTATTAGTCCTGTATGCATATACTGATTGTGTCCATTCAATACATGCATACACAATCCTACGCATATCTTCTTCACAATAGTGGACCATCCTTTCTGAACACAGGTGTAGCAAGACCACATGTTAAACGAAAGATATGGATGGCTGGCAACAGGTGTGGTTGGTCTATTGTCCACTTGAAGAAGGAAAGCAATAAAAGTGTCTTTTCGCCTGACAAAAGAACACACAAGAAAACACAAAGAAGGGGTAGCAGACAGATGGCCATCAAAGGGGCTACATTTCAGGGGAGACACGCAAAGATAACACAAAATTTGTAAGCTCCAACCAGTTTGCCACAGGACTGTACATGATATTGAGTGTTGGAACTGTTGACAGTTTTATAAGATCACTTCGAATTATCGCGTGTTGTAGTCTGACTAGCCACAGATTTTACTTCGAAATATTGAGTGTACCCAAACATATTGTTTTAGTTTGAAATATAGAGAAATTTTCCAAGTGATCATATACTTCGAACTACCGAGATGTTTGTGTTATCGAGAGTCGATTGTATAATATGTAGAATAAACTGTGGTTTTATTCTTACTTTCTAAGCGGATTTTTAAAGTGCAGTATTGATTTAAGACTAAATTCTCTGTTACTATCTACTTCAGTTTCCTTTTTGTACTCAAACTAATTTTAAAAACTAGAAATATTTATTTATAATCCGCGTTTAAAGTTTAATTTAATCATTTCATTTAGTCTTTGATAAAAATTGAGAAAGTCGCGAATGAAAAGATTCATTTTAAGATAACTTCTCTTATTTTGGTTTCAGAAATGTTTTTTTTAAAAATTTGTATTATTGTTGAAATTTTTTGTAAACAGACAACATTTTTCCTTTGCCTAACTTTTAGAAATACGTAAAATGCTTCATACACTCAAATGAATTCATGAAGTTAAATGCTATGTTTATATAAATCAACTTAAGCGTTTGAATGAGTAGACTAACAAACAAATTAACACACACAAAAATGAAATGAGCATGAAAATTTGTTTAGTAAGCATGAAAATTAATTATATTTTTATTGTGAGTTTTGCTTTAATTACAAGTCAAATCATTGGTGTTTCTTTTAATTGACCTTAACACAAACCTCTGTTGCTATATTTTATGACATTGTTTGATATAGCACCTTGTGAAAGAACCGTGCTAATAGGTAACTAGAATTCTAATGAGAAAATCATCAAGTGTCAGTGAAGGTATGATAATTGAAGATGTTAATAGTCTTATTATGAGATGGAGATTGGGGACAAAACCACTAGAGCTTAACTGCGTTGAGACTTTAAAATAAATTATAATAGAGTTGATAGATTTTGTTGTTTCGTTTAGAGAAAACGGTCGAAGTATTTTTGATGCTTTGATCAAGAAGAACATAAATTAAAACTGTTTCTGTAATTCCCGCTGATTTTATGTTGTCTGTAAGTCTTAATCCACCACACATCGATTGGAAATATTTCTTATATTTCAAGCAAAGGGATGAAATTTCTTAAAATGTAAGCTTTCAATTTATGACTCGATTGATTGATTGTTTGTTTCCATTGGGCTTGGAAGTAACACGAGGTCAATTAATTGGAAGTGGTTTTGAACTCCAGTCAAGTGAATGATCTGGTACCTCCTTCCGCAACATGTAAACGTGACTAGTGTTAAATAAATATCCCACGTTTAGACATTTTCTACCAAATAAAACATATTTACACCAATAAATGGATATTGAATTTTCCAATTTTAAAAATATGAAAATCGAAAAAAAAAGGGATACTACCTCATAAAAATATGCACCAGGTGCTAGTTTGATATCATGGGTCTACATGCTAAGTTGTTGTTTATATTCTCCAAGATGGACGATAACATTACAATATGGTTACCTTGATAGTTTTATCATCTGACAATGGGGTTGCCATAGGGATAACGTATATTACAGTTTAATTTTTATTGGTTTTTCCCCTTGGTAACCCTATCAATTTTAGAAGATTTTAATTTGATTTTATGAAAATTTAACAGTTTTAAATTGCATTTGTTCTTAAAGTCATCTGTGCTTCAGTGTTCTGTTGTACTTTGTGCTATTTTCGAGTATGGATATTTCTAATATCATGGGTGAGTACCACAGAGGATATTTTTTTTTTAACAAATGAGCTGTACTTTTAATTATTGCTATAAATCATACACTGTCACTTTATTTTACTTTTAAAAAATGCTTCTTTGAATGTTCCTTGTTCGATAAAATTCATTTAAGAAACTTGTAGTTTTTGGAATATTGCAAATTTTTGGCACTTTTTAATTGATAGTCATTATTAATTTTAATATATATTATGTGATTATTTTATTTATAATATAATATAAAAATACAATTATTATTATATGTAAAAATCATATAAATTTTTTAATTATAATTACTTTTTTAATATTTTTTATACATACTATGTTATTTATTAATTATTTTTGTTGTTGATTTATAATTATTTTTATGTTAGTTATTTATAATTATTTTTATGTTAGTTAATTATAATTATTATTTTGCTATTTATTTAAAACTATTATTAGCTATTTATTTATAATAATGTTATATGAGTATTCTTATATATAATATTTATTATATTAAAATATGATTATTCTTCTTTTATAATTATAATTAAATTACATTATATGATTACTTTTTCATAATTATTACTATGTAATATATTACATATAATAATTATTTCTATTTTATATTTTTATAATTCTTACTATAAAATCATAAGATTAATATATACTGCATAATATTATTATTAGTAAGTATAATTTTTTATATTATACTGATATTCATTATTTATTGATCTAGGTTATTCTCAATCTCTTCCTATATTCTTCATTTGCAATAAATTTCACTGTATTTCAAAACAGTTCTTTAAAATTATTTCCCTGACGATTTCTTACCGCTCGGCCGCCATCTTGGATTCCATTCCAACGACAGGCGCTGCTTGGCGTTATTCCTTTATCGTACCAAGCGCTGCTTGGCACGATACCAACCATGATATACCCATGATATCAAACTAGTTCCATCATTTCATAAAATCCTTAAATCTAAAATTTGTAGCTATTACCTACAGGAAACATACGAGGTCAAAAGTCGTTAAGGGGTAGTATATGTTGGCTTGTAACTTTTCCTTATTTATTCATTTGTGAAGGGCGTCAAAAAAAATGTTATCTTGTTTTATTTTTTAACTAACAACATTTATTTTAAAAACTATCTTTTCTATTTAAAAATTTGTAAAATAAAATAATAAATATTTAACAAAAACTCGATTAAGAAACTTTGTTTAAAGATTATAACTGAGGGAAAAAAGTTGTTACACACAGAGGCGGATTAAGATAGTTGGGACCCTTGGCGGTAAAAGGTTTGAGGCCCATGGTCTCAAGAATCGAAAAACTAAAAGAGTGAAAAAATTCACTGACCTTAAATGATCCAAATAAAATGTAATGTTAATAATAAAACTCAGCAGGTAAAGAAAACTCTTAACGGTATATTTAAAAAAAAATTGAAAACCTCTTACTATATAAAGAGCTTACAATTTTACCATACAACTTTACTTCTTGATTTTTCTTAGGCGAATTCATGAATTATTTATCCTGTTTCTATCTTGTCCAAAACATCTTATCCTATATATAGTATAACCATGTTGTTTGTCTTCCCTCTCATAGTGCTTCTTAAAGAACTTTTAACACTCTTTAAAATTGAAAAAGATCTCTCACCTGAAGCATTCGATATCGGTAGACGTCGATGACCTCTTGCAACTCGATAACTTTCTAATAGGGGTCTTCATTGTATCTCTGTTTTTTTTTTTAAATAGTAAAAACTGATCTAATTCATATCGTCAAAATTAAAAGATTCAATATCATCTTTGAAAGTTTACTTTATTTTTTGTGCAGCTTACTTCTTAATTTTATGTATAATCTCTCATCAAAAAATACAGTAAAGTGTTTTATAACAGTTTCATATATCTGAGGTCTTTGAAATAATTCTGTTCTTGCTCTACCGCATAAGACATAAAATGAAATTGAAACTTTTGAAATCTTTCCTTGTTTCAAAATTTCAAATCCCCCTTTTTTACATTCACTAAAAATAATTTTTCTCTTTTGCTACCTACGAGCTTGTCCAGCTTTCTCTTCATTTGAGAATCCTGATAAATCAGTTGGTCCTAGTTCCATTTTTCCAAATTCATTTCAGAAATTTTGGATATAATTTTCTAGAGATTTTAGAAGACTAAATCTCTTTTTGATAATTTCCATTCAACTTGTTACAATGATTTGCTAGTAGCGTTTTATCTTTGGGGTTTGGTAATCCAAATCTTGTTCATTAGCGAAGTTTCGTATTTGTCCAAGTGTTTTCAAAGAAAACTTGTCTCCAATATTGTGGTCATCCCCCCCCCCCCGTCATTATACCATCGATTTCAGCCAGGGCTGCTTTTTTATTAATCTTTACCTTGCTATTAAGGCCGAAATTCAACTAGCTTGAAATAGTGTGATTTGAACTAGACATACCTTTTATCGCATAATTTCATTTTGTTTCATTTACCTTCGTTAGTAAAATACACTGATGGAAATAAAAATCCCATCACCAAGAAGGAGTTGTGCTGCATCAACGAAGTTTTATAGGCGTATTTTTACCCCCGAAAGATGACTTTAATTCAAATTTCGCGTTAGGTGCATAAGTGTGGCGCTAGTTGTGCCACTTTGAGGATGCGAATCAATTGTGCTTTAAATACGCGCTATAAAGTTCGTGAGTGTTATTTATCGTTGAGATATGACGTAGTGAGTTGATGTTATCCCAGTATGATTTTAAGAAGATGAAGAAGCCATTATCAACAGCTCGCTAAGTTTCAACGAGATAGTATAATAGAGCTTAAAAAATGCGAATTTTCTTTCCACGATATTGCACAAAAACTTGGTAGAAATGTATCCATTGTGCATGATTTTCGACAGCAGTAGTCTTGGAAAGGCACTACCTCAAGAAAACTATGGTCCAACCCTACTCGGGTCACTTCTGACATAAAAGACCACCATATTCACCACAAGGTTGGGAAACATCGTAGTTCATCTACAGAAGAAATTAGTTTTTTAGGCACCTGTCTGACGCAGTGAACTGTAACAAATTAATCAGAAATATCTAACAGCTAGACGTTCTAAAGCGTTCATACCATTAGCTCTAAATCACGATATCTGCGATTTCAGTGATGTCATGCTAGAGATCATAAGAGAGATGATGTGTTGTGTTCTCCAATCAAAGCTGCTTCTATCTTGGTGCCAGTGATGCAGTGGCTAAACGATGAATATTAGGGCACCCTCCCGCTGGGAAGTTAAGTTTTAGGCACCAAGCCGTACTTGACGTCAGTCAGGCTACGGACCCTATAATACTGCCTCCCCTCGATGTGGGGGTGTACGTTAGGCCACTGGGCCGATGGCTATATATTTATTAGAAGCAGGCCATGTCAGCACTTGTAAACAATTTTTCTGCGGCCTAAGCACACTGAATCAAAACCTAGAATTATGGTCTGGTGGGTCAGTTTTCTTTGATTGCAGGAGCTTTCTCGAGGTTAATTCACACACCCAGATTGCAAACTTGTACGTAAATCTGATGATACAAACTGCTGCACTGCCATTTATAAACATCATTCAAGGGGTGTTTTCCAAAAGGATAACGTGCACCCTCATACCCTGTTGTAACCCAACACGATCTATAGAGTATCAACATGTTGATCCGCTAGATCACCAGATCTTTCTTCAATCAATCGCGAATGGGACATCATTGTACGGCTACGACAGTATCATCCACAACCAGAATCAAGCAACCTTACGTGGATCACCCAAGAGCAACAAGCTTGAAATTCCATCAAACAAACTGATATCAGATACTTTTACGACACAATGTTTGCATGCTTGCATTTAAAATTCTGAGGTTACACCGGTTTTTAATGTGCCCTCATTTCACATTTGAAATGGCTCTTCTTGCGCCTACATTAACCTGTGATCTTAAAAGTTTAATCAATTAAATATATTACCGATACGAATGCATTGCCTAAGTTCCATAAGTCTTCTACAATAATTTTTTCTTGGTGTTCGGATTTTTCCCCATCAGAGAGAGAGAGAGTATAAGATGTGTATCCGAGAGTAACTAAGGACAGCTGATAACTAAAAACGGACTTGTTTGACTTGAATAGTATTCATTTGTTTGAAATAACATTTCTGCAAACAAACGCATGCGAAAAGTTTGTACAGATGACAATACAAAAGAAAAATGACTAGGCCTGCTACACGACTCAAAAGCGTGGAAATCATAAGGGTTACAATATCAGTTTAATATCTTTTTCTTGGGCGATGAATTTATAACAAAAATTTATTTATTTTATAGGCCATCTTATTTGTTTTATAAAAATACCAAGTTTATTATTTTCCATCCACCAGAAAAAAAAAAGTAAAGTAGTAGTAAAGTAGTAAAAGCAGATGCCATTACTTTAAGAAAGATGTCATACATTAAAACGCGTTTTACTCGAAATGTGTTTTTTTAATTGCTCAAACGGGATAGCTGAAATAGTTTTGAAAATAATTAACTTAATTTTATTTGTGTATGTTTTGTATAATAGTAGGAGTGCTTTAACTTTCAGATTTATCAATTACCGTTTTATTACAAAATTTACAGTCCCTCATGTTAATTTAATCAGTTTTTTTAAAGAAATTTCATATAATAAATAAGATAAAGTGCTCTAGTTTTGGTAAAAATTAAAATATATCTTATCCTGAAGATTATTTCAAAAATGAATAACATAGCAACACATCAGAATGGAAAATTTGTTCCTAAACTTTTGGTACAGAAGGGACCGCGTTTATGTTATTTTTGGTAAATTTTAACGAATTTTTTCCCATTTTAGTAATAATAATTTCTTTTTCTCTTCTTAATTTGAGCATATTTTTCTTAAAATGTTCTAAACAAGTCTAAAAACCACACACAAAAAAATCTCCATAACTCCATTTTTTTTATAAAAAAAATCTGTTGCAAGTAGTCGGATACCTTAAGCTTGGGGCCCCTACTGGCGCTGGGGGCCCCTGGGGGCCGCCAGGTCCACCAACCACTCTATCCGCCTCTGGTTACACATGTTTCTTAGATTAATCATTCGCATGATGTAATCTAGTGCATGGCTCTTCGATAGTTTTCCCAGAAACAGGAACTAATAGTTGAATTTGAATTATATATAAATTCAGAACGCGTGGGCTGTTAAACTAGAAGCATTAAAAGCTATCGTTTCAAAAGGCTCTGTAGTTTAGCACATGCATCCAATCCAAGAACTTTATAAACCATATTTCCTTAATAGGATTTTCTTACCTTATTTCCAAGAAGAATTGCTGGAAGTGAAGAACCATCAGGCAACTGGCACTTGGCATCGACATCTTTTTTCCATTTCATGGCACTATGAAATGTACTTCTTTTATTTAAGTCGAACATAACGATACAACCTTGAGCATCTCGATAATAGACTCGGGTCATCCATGTGAATCTTTCCTGACCTAAATAAAGGTTTTATAAGATTTAATCTTAAAGCAGATGCCATACAACAGACTAATAGTTCTTAGAATTTTTTCGGAGACATGATATATAAACTATAATGCAATTTTGAATACGTATATGATTTGTGTACCTCTACAATTCAGAATATCACAATAGTGGTTTACAAAAGTAATTTTTGGCTTTTAATGTTTGATATATCGCTGTTATATTATTGTTTGATATATTAATGTTTGATATTGTACAGTTATGGAATATATGACCAAAAGTATCCGAATACTTGTTTGTTTTCTCGAAGATAAATAAAAAATTAATATGAAGTTGTGATACTTTTTGTCCTAATAATAGTTACCACTTTGTAGTGAAGGCTATTGATAAATTTTTTGAGTGTTGCAGCAAGAATTGCACGCCCTTCTTGTAGAAGGACACTGGTTAATTCTGTCATCGATCTGAAGTATCGTGTTCTAGATCGCAGTCGACGTTCTATTTTATCCCACAATTTCAGGCTTGAATTTTGAGTAGATCAATCCAAATTCCAGAATATCCATGTCAGCAAATCCTTTCTGCACAATCCATGTTGTATGGATAGGAGCACGATTTTTTTGAACAGGAATAGATCATCTTTGAAATGTGTTGCCTCAATGTAGTCAGCGTAGAATTATACAAAATGACGAGATAAGCTTCCGTCCTGAAAATTCCTTTCACAGGAACCAAATTCCATACCCCTAAACCAATATGTCTCCATCTCCAAATTCCACTCCAATGTAGTCAATTTCAAAGTGTTAGCAGAGAGTGCAATCTCCTCACCCAAACTCTGCCATCTGATTGTTAGATTGTATACTTTAATCCCTCACTCCATTGCACGAGACGCCATTGTTCAAGGTTCCAGTGTTATTGACTTTGATCCGCTGTACTAACATCTTAGCAATGGTTGTAGCAAAATTTGGTTTATAATCAGCAGCTTCATGTAGTGTATATTATAAATGTAACAAAATTATTAATTAATCAGTGTCACTTAATCCAGCTTTGTATTGAAATTTTCTCATTATATGATTTTTCTCTGCATCATATATACATATATATATATATATATATATATATATATATATATATAACTCATAAATAATTACTTTTTTTGAAAGTAATGTAAAAATTATTTTAGTTATTTTCAATGTTTAAAAGATATTACAGTAGTATCACTAAAAAAATTAACCATCCCTAAAATTACTCCATTCATTTAATTTATAACTATATTCGAAATTTTTAAATATTAAATAATTAATAATTTAGAATTATTTTCTAATGGTATAGACAATTGCTATTTTATCTTAAGCTTCTTTGACAGTATTTGGTATGAATTTCGCCATAGGATAGTAGTTATCTTGTTACTGAAAGCCAGTTGTCACTTCCTTTATTTTCCACGTATAAATGGAATTTCAGATTTTATTTTGTTTCTCTGTTAAGAGTTTTGAATGTTACCGCTTACAGCAATTTTGATTCCAGTGTTTTCATATTTTGTAGTAAAAGTTATTTCGTTATTTCTCTTTTCACGCGTCTGTTTTTGTTACTTCATCAAATCTTTTACATACCTCTTAGAAATATGCCTATCACAGTTTGAAAATTAATACACAGTAGACTAGCTGGTCATATTTATAAACAGTAGTGTGCAATAGTTAAAGAAGGAACATATGGTCACCATTTTTCAAAAATTACTTACCATTCAAGTGAATTTTGGTATGAAAATACTCTTAAAGTATTACTAAAAATAATATTAAATAATTAATTTTACTCGCTCATGATCATGATTTATGCTCATAAAAGCATAGCCCCTCCCAAACGTAGCAAGAGCGCCCTTGTGGAAGGTTTAGTAATGATCCCCCGGTGATACAGAATACACCGGGCGACAGCGAACTTCCATTCTGCTTATGAAACTCTTCCAAAAAGGCATTTCTTAGTTCCAGAAAGGTTATGGGAAAGGGCTCGTGAGCTGGAGTTGCTGTGCCAAGACTATCTCAGGCATGCTTTATGAGATTCAGGTCTGTCTGACCATTCCATCCTTCGCATTTTCTCCGTTTCGAGGTATTCGTCAACCCATCCAGCCCTATGTGGAGGAACGTTAACGTTTGTAAAAAAAAAAATTGGTATAAACTGCCCCCATGGAAAGCTTCACACAGAGCTCACATTAACATATCTCAGAACGATCACGGTACTTCCTTGAAAAAGGGGGAAACCTGAGCGCTAGTCCACACGCCAGATTAGACCATAACAACATCAACTGTGTAATGATCCAATTCCATGATTTTGGAGAGATGGAACTGAGCATTGGTTCTCTCTACATGTACACACTCAGAGAATCAGGTTTCAGATGAATCTCGACCATCAGTGAAAATCGTCTCATGAGTGAAGTGTCACACAGGTCCACTTCTCTCGCGTCCAAGAATGATGTTAGCTGCACCATGTAAAATGCACACTCATGTGCTTTAAAGTGAGTGAGATGTAGACATTGATCTCCTAGCGTAAAGACCTGCCTCATTAAACCTTCAGTAAGCAATAAATTTCGATAGTGATAGTTATATTAACGTCGCACTGTAAAGATGCAAGAGGGCTATTGGCGACGGATCTCCCAATTTTGAGCCATGGTCAAGGGATGAGGTCGACACCTGAGCTAATACCCCTTCTCCTAACTTCCACACCACACCAACGGGAAGACTTTTAAGCCTCGACATATTTAACCTGCATAGGCCCTCTCTGCACGTCGGGTCTTCAGCTGTACTAGGTGGCTCGAACTCACATGATATGCGAGCCACAAATCCGTTACCTTGACCACTAGGCTGTCGCGTCCTACAGTATATTTCGAAACTGAGGTGTCAATAGCAGCAGAGAGCTCATTTGCGAGTTTAGTTGTTGACTCCTATTGCGCCTTGTAGTTAAAACCAAGTAGCCGTTATCTTGCCTTGAGGTAGCCCTTTAGAGACACCCAAAATTTGATTTCCTGTATCTGGTTCCATAATCAGGAAACTCGCTACCTTTGTTTAGTATTCGCCTGTGTCCCGTCTATCGTTATCCTTTATCCAGACGTTGTCTTTGTGTTCTATTTCAATGTAACTCCATATTTAACGAGTCATTGAATGATCATTATTTCATTATGTCCCGCAACATCACCCCAATTCATTGGCACCCTGAGTGGGCTCTGTACCAAAATTTATTGAGAACCTTTTTGGAAAAGAAATCAACTTATTTGAAAGTCTCAGAATGTGGTAACAAATTTTGGGGCCCCTGTAGCTTGAGTGCCTATCATTGATACGGTGGCGCTTTACTTTAGTTTTAATAAAATTGGTTTTGGTAAAATTACTTTGATTTTTAGTATTTTTGACATGTCGGAGATTTGTTTTATTAAGAAATTACGAATGTGTGTGCGACCAAATTATTAATTAGAGTGAAGTCCTAGTCACTTAACTCTTTCTAGTACGTTTTATCAAGAATAGTCCAAGATTATCGATAAACAGACAACACACATAAATCCGAAACAACTTCAAAAGAGCAGCTCACCTGCAATATCCCATAGCTGAAGCTTGATCACTTCTTTTTCTGATTTCCATAATACTTTCATAGCAAAATCAACTGTAAAGTAAGTATGTAATGAAATTTTTACTTCTTTTCAAAGGATTTCTTAATCTTATTTTTAAAAAAAACCACCGTGTTACATTAAAATGTAAGGGAACAACTCAATTATGTGACAAAAGTAGAATTTATTTTGAAAATAAATTTTAAATCAATGGAGAAACACAGCGGATGTGTCATTCTTTGTAAAATACTTTTCAATGTTTAACTTCATCTCAGCCTTCCCAAAATAATAAAAAAATATAACTTGTCAAAATCTATTTAAAAAAATGCATGAAATTGCTATTTTTAAACTTTATTAAGTAATTGCGGAGTAAAAGGTAGCTTTATTGTAGAAAAAATCGAATATACAAAAAGGAGTAGAAAATATTTAACCACAAAAACTATAAAAAAATTTCCAAATTTAAGGTGTTTTACATAATTTTAACGAGATTCATGAAATTTTAAAAATTTAAATCCAGATCTCTATGCTCTTGTCAAATATTTAAAAAAAAATGATTGAATATTTCTCAATTATTTAATATAAAGAAATTGGGCTCAAAAATAGCACCCCAACTCTGCAAAGCCAGATTCCTGTTTGGGAGCGCATAATGCTCAAAGAGTTGTACCTGTACGATCCATAGTTTACTAGAAAAATGTGATACATGATGATGAATGAATGATGATGCATAATGGTTCACGATGGGGCTCCGGCCCATTTCTGTGCTCCTGTATGTTTTTGGCTGGATATGGCATATCCCTGCAGCTGAATCAGACATGCGGGTCCGGTTGTATGGACACTACGATCGCCGTTGAATTTTTTTCTATGGGAAAATCTCAAGGAATTTGTGTACCGAGTTGAGTGACTACACAACTGCTTGTACTTCTGTGGACACGACGCTGCTGCGACGTAAGTACTCATCCATTCCTCGGTGTGCTCAAGCCTGACTCAATATGCTCTTTGAACATCTGCATTTTTAAATATTTGCAAATAGTACTCTTGATGTGTGTATAATATGGCTGTGACATCATACTTTGTTTTTCGTATTTTTCTTGTAAATTATGGGTCGAACAGGTACAGTTCTTTGGACGTTTTTTATGTACTTCTAACTAAGAAATAGCTGTTTAGACTTTGGGTGCTATTTTGGAATACCCTGTATATATATATATATATATATATATATATATATAATACGACGATATATTCGTTGGAATGGATTCTTTAAACTGACATTGAAGAAACATTCTTGAGGTTAATTAAATATGTTTATTATGCATCTTGAAAACATTTAAGCAAGACAAGGACGACACATAGATGTACGTAATCACAAATAGACACACACACAATACACAAACACTAGCTGCAGCAGACTACATGATGACAAGAGACAAGAAGCGAAAAAGGGCGTAACCGTGTGCTCCGAGTTTTTACTGGCAGTGAAGGTCGTACGACTCTTTTGTAACAGGAGTCGTGATTGGATGCAAATGCGCGCGAGTAATTAGATTACGATTAAGATTATGCGCGAGAGCAATTAGATTACGATTAAGATTAGGCGCGCGAGCAATTAGATTAAGATGCGAAAGAACTAGGAAATGATTTAACGGGGTACAGTTAAAGAGAGTTAGAAGAAGTCATTATATATATATATATATATATATATATATATATATATATAAACACACAAATTACAATTAGTGCGATGACCACAAATATAAAATCAACTCCTTACATTTTGAGAAAAGAGCAGGCTAAATCGTACCTAAGTACTTTGAGAAAGGTCGGAAGGTATTTTTGCTTACATAAAAATTGAGATTAATGTCAAAATTTGAAGAGCTCTAGAGAACTCAAATATATCTGTGCCAGATTTCTATCATTGCAGATTTTTTTCTCTTTCCAGTCGAGGTGTTCAAGTTCTAATAGTTGACATTATTTTAGCTAGAACCAATCGACGTTATACATTACATAGCGTAATTTTTAAAGAGATCTGCCCAAATTCATTATGAACAGAAATTTCAAAGGGAAAAATTTAGTGATATTTCGAAAAGGACGAACATTGTGTAAATAGAAAATACAATTTGTAACATAAAAGCGAAGCATCAAGAAGGAATTATCCTAAAGGAACGAAATGGCGTAAGCACACTCTTCCTTAATTACACTCCTTAAAATTCGGGTGCTAATGACTTACAAGGGGAGGGCAGGACTAAAGAAATTCCTTTTGGGACCAGACATGGTATAATAGTAGTACTCCATTAGGGTGCTCAATCCTCAATGGATTTGTGCCGAATTGGCCAGTAAAATTCGGAGAAAATAGCCTTCAAAATTCATGCTTAGCTTTTATATAATTAATTTTTAAATACCTCCAGCGATGCGATGGCGCAGTTGGCAAAGCACATTCTTTCTTACGCAAATGGATAGGGCTCGAATCACGCGATGAAAAATTATTTTCCAATTCATTTAATTATTTTTTTAATTAAATAAATTTATTAAATATTAAACGATATTTTATGTAATTATTCTGTATTGTATAAAGTAAAATAATTACTGTAGTTATATAAATATTTATATTATATTTTATAACTATATTTTTCTATTAATAAATAATATTTATAATAAAATATATAATAAATATCAAATGATATTTTATATGAAACTTAGTTACAAATATAGTTTTATAATGTGAAATACAATACATTGTAAATAAAATATTATCTATACTCTAGCTTCATGGCCCGGCGTTGCACGGGCTTCTTCAAGTGTGTAGCCTTTTGTCTTTTAAATTTCCCCTTCCCCTTTTAGTGTCAGAATTTCATGGTGTTGTGTGTGTGATTTCTATATCAATGTCATTAAAATTCTTTTTTTTAAAGTTTCTTCCACTTCTTTGCCTCGTTGGATGGGTATATATCCTCTCCGCTTAGCCTGGTTTTGCATGGGCTTTTTCCATGGGTATCACTTTATCCCTATGTAAATGTCCCCTTTTTTTCTCTTTCCTTTTTGGACGCCAGCACTTCTGGGTGTGTATGCGCGATGTGAGTGGTTTCTATATTTATGTCACTTAAATTCCCTTTTCAAAATTTCTTTCACTTCTTTTCTTTGTCAGACAGGTTTCTTTTCCTTCTGTTCTAAGTATAAAACTTTTTCCCCCGGGATAAAATCTTTCTTTTTTCTTTCTAATTTTTATTTTCTATTAATAATTTACAATGTACGACTTTATTATTAAATAACTAATTAACCGTCACCAGATGTCAGCATTTCTGGGAGAGGGTGTAAGGCGATATGAGAGATTTCTATACTTATGTCATTAAAATGATCTTTTCCAAAATGTCTTCAATTTCTTTTCATTTACAGACAGGTTTCTTTTCCCTCGGCTTAGCCCAGCTTTATATGGGCTTTCCCCCTCTTTTTCCCCCAGTGATTTGATCTTTCTTTAAATTTGGATGTATGGTTTCTGAATCTATCGAGTGGAGACAGACACACATTCATTTCTATATATATAGATATATGCATATCCTTAACATTTGCTTAAAATTTAAGTCAAGACGTTGTTACCATTTGACGATGTTGCTAAGAATGGATGAACCAAGGACTTCACAAAATGTTAAGGAAGTAGCGGTCTGCTTAGACAATAACAGTACGCGAAGACAGAGTGATTGTCTGATCAGTGCACCCCCCCCCCCATGATTCAATATCAACAATGATCCGACTTGTAATCAGAATAACGAACAGGGGCTGAGGTCATTGAGGCTATTCTGCCAACTACCTTTCACCACTAGGAGCATTTGCAGTGGGTTCGATTGAATTCATTTAAGAATCTCATGGGCTGTGGAAGAATTGCTTCCAGGGATGAGTCCCATTTCGAATTGAGCCATGATGACATTCGAAAAAATGTCTAGAGATGTCCAGAACAGCAATGGGATATTAACCTGACTATCGTCCACTATACAATCCAACAACAGGGGTTAGGGTATGGGGTGTCATTTGTCAACTGTGACATAACTCGTACAGAGGACGGTACATCAAGGAGATTCTATGTTCTGTAGAGTAGCCATTCCTTTCAGGGATCTTTGTACTTACATTTCAAAATAATAATTCTTGGCCAGGACAGTTTTCTAGTGCTTGCATTCATGATTTTTCAACATTTTTTTGGAAAGATCGATCGTCAGCTCTCTTCCCAGTAGAAAACATTTAGGCTTTGATGAGCGGTCATCTCCATCCGTTTCTGTATCGGTCAGTTGGAATCAATTTCGCAGAAGGACATTCTCCAATTCTAGAAATCAATGCCCAGTCGAATTGTGTCACATCTATCGGATCACATCCCAGTAGGATTGTGTCATCGATTTTTGCTCCATTCGAACTTCTCCTTGGTGCATCGCTTTTTATGTTATAGAATAGGAAGAGAGACACACGGTTAAAAATTGCGGTGTCTTCACCAGTCTTGACAGTGCTCGTGAGGAGATATTTTAAGTGTCTGATTGGCTTTTAAGTGGAGTGTCATGCGCCCAGTCCGAATATGGTGTAGCTGTTAGGAAATCTCTGTAAATTTTTGGCAGGGGGGGGGGATTGCAATTTTGCTAGTTTTCGCCACGCTAGTACGAGGACAAGTTTGGCGCCTGAGACCTCGAAATTAGGCCTCCCAGTGCAGTGAGCCGCGGGCTAACGGAACGCATGCTATTCGAACAGTCGACGTTTATTTATTATTGTTTACATGGAATCAATTTTATTGCATCAATTTGAAAACCACATCACGATAAGGTTTAGATCTTATATACAAACTCTAATTCCTGAACGTAATATTTGTATAGTTTTGAAAAGAATCGCGCACAAAATATTTATAAGCAGTCATTGCTTCCTAAACTTTAATAATGACCCGAGAATGTAGGATTATTTTAAATAATATACATAAAACCGTGAAAATAACAGGGTATAGCAGAATCTCTCCTTTGTTTGCAGAACATTGATGGATATGTCGGTGTGCCGCGGATAAACTGTTGGAGTCTCATTTTTGTATCAATTCTCACTATATATCCAAATGACGGTGTGAAGTACCATTTACACCAATTCAGTAAGGAAGAAGCAGTAGAGATGCAGCTGATCAGATGTTTCAGCTTCCTTGTGCAATAGTCTCTAATTAACAGCATCCGCATTTCTTAATTCTTTTGTGAGATTAATTAAACAAAAATGCGCGATAAAACCTACTTAGGTCTAAAATATAGATAAAGTGGATTAAACAACAGAAGCAAGCTAGTGTTCGAAAGATAGCGTTTTTCTGTCATGGCACACAGTGCCACAAAATTAGCGTTTCTCCACCGTGACATTCAGTGCTTCTTTTCTCTTTCGCCAAATGTATTGAATTGGTTATCATTGCCAATGGTAGTTTCCGACAACCAAACTGTTTAAAATTTGGATTTTTTCATTATTTTAAATATTTTTAAAAGGAATGGGATTTTTTCTTCTTCATAATGTTGTACATTTATTGGTTAGTTCGTAATTCAGACTTTCAAAAAGGTCGTTTTCTTAAAAGTATTTCAACTTCTTTCTCATTTATTTTTAAATGCAGTTTGATTTAATACAACCCTATGTACGCCTATAACATTCCAAAATTTTCATTTTATGAAACTAATCCTAATAACTTTGAAATTTAAATAAACATAATGCTTTCAGGAATTATATTTGAAATATTTTTCAGAGTAATATATACATGCTGACGAATATGTTTTTTGTTTATAAAATTGACTGTGTGCGTTTTGTTTAATATGTATTCTTTGTATCATTGATTGACGCAAGAGTGAAAGGAAAAGGAGCGAGTTTGAATAACAGAATTCAGTCTAACATACCAACATGATACATGTGAGATTGAATGTATAATTTAGGCCTCATTATATAGTTCGCACGCACGCACACACACATAAAGTTATTTAAGAGTTTTAGAATGTTTCTTTAGGTATGTAACTTTTTATCAATAATGGATTTAGAGATTCTATCCATTCTTTTTATTTTCTATAGAATTTCATTTACAAGGGGAGTACAAGGTTTTGGGGTCACGGATTTAGTTCAAATTTTGTAAGATGGTAGATATAGTTTCCCTGTTGATGAAGATATTTGGTTATAGGGACCCCTACTCAATAGTTTTTTTAGGTATTTGCAATTGAAGATTCAATTCACTCGTTAAATTCAGTGCAACAATACTACACTAATTCGATGCGCGAGATGATTTTCGAAATTATGTTTCATTTGTTTTTTGACAAGTTTAACCATTGTATGGCCAATGATGGGTAAGAATCTAGTTATATTTTTACACTAATTCTGTAAATCTGATAAATGTTTTACTTATTGTTTCCTCTCGTAATTAATTGCATCCAGGCACGATTAGCTGGCAGTTTCTCCTGTTCTTCTTACGAAATGCTTTTATTATTTTGTAATAAATATTACTCTGTACTTATATAAACGATAACGACAAATAAAACTCTTATAAGGTTTCTAGTCATTAAAGACATTTCATTTCCAATTTATTTAAACTCTATTATGCATCTTTACATGTAAAAATAGACATAAAATAAAAAAGTTATTCACCCTCCACGGACTCGAGACCGGCTCCTAAAGACGAGGCACACCGTTCCGTCGCTACTACGCTAACGGAACGTGTAATCGCTTGCTACAGAACTGAATTTAACGAGTGAATTGTAACATCAATTGCAAATATCTAAAAAAATTATTGAGTAGTGGCCCCCTATATGTTTATAAACATGGAAACTTAATCTACCATCTTACAAAATTTGAATTAAATCCGTGGTCCCAAGACCTTCCATTCCCCTTGTCAGCATCAATTAAAAGGACCCTGCAGTTTATTAACAGTTTTCAGCTGCAAACCTTTATTTTTACCCAAATTTCTATTTTAACCTCTTAGTATTCAAATCATTTTTATTTTTCAACTAGAGTATATTATAAAGATTATGTAAACGGTTAAAAACGTGAAGATGGCAAAGGCGAAGTTAAAATTTAAAAACATTTAATTATTAAAAAAAAAAGGTGAAGCATAAACATTTAAGAGAATAAAATAAAAGAACGGAAGAGGGCGGTTGCTACCTTTTACATTAGTTAACGAAACTACATCGAAAATGTCCGCCGCGATAGTGCATCGATTTTCGCTCAGTCCATCAAGAGTGTCTATTTATAAAGAAAAACCAGACATTTGTATGAAAGCGTAGTTGATGAAAAATAAATTTAAACAGAATGTCCCTGTAGGAACACATGGATTGTATACAGCAAGAATTATTTTCATAAGACAAGTAATGACTAGAGAAAATCATACTTCAATAATTCAGTTTTTGAGTAAAATGCGAAAGAAAAAAAAATACAAAATGCTACATCCGGTCATGAAAAATGAACTGTACTTTCGAAACATGAATATCAATAGATACGGGAGGTATATGAGTATTCGGAGGTCTTAAAGTCTATGTGTGAGCACTGAGAGATTATTGATCGAGCACAACTTTACACTTCATTTTCTTATCACTCATTCAATTTTAAGACCCAATTTTAGTGTTTCTCAAATTATCTTTCGACCTACGGATGCAACGCGATGGATTTGCAAAATACTTCTACATGAACACACTCACATTTCGGATAAATATTCCCTCACAATTCATGCGGCCTTTCAATTGCAATGACTAAAGATAAAGTACATATCTCAATATTCACCAACAAAGTGCGTTATCATCATATGGTAATTTCCTATTGTGCGGTAATTTCTGAATATTTTCATATCCACAACACCTGCTTATTTTCTCAATTATTAATACAGCTATCTTTTAATTTCTTCATTTTCTCTTTTCCAAAGCATACAGTATGAGTACAATACTCTTTTATTTTCATTTTCATTGAGCATTTTCTCTTATTTCCAATAAAGCTTATTTCTTGTGCATAGGAAATCAAATTTTTATTAAATAATATGTTTTTAAAAAAAAAATATCTGTCTTTACATATAAGCTTTGAGATATTGTCACTTTATTAAATAATACCCATCTCTTGAGTAAGTAACATTTATTTTTACAGCAATATAATGAATCCCGTTGAATGATTGTTAATCTTTCATGCAGAATATGGATTGCCTTAATCATGCAGCTAAACATTTTAAAGAATTGTAGATTAGGAGCAAATACCATGCAATCCCCAGAAACTGGTTTTTTAATATATCAGTGCAATGAAGCACAAAAGAGCTGAGATTTTGTTTTTCTATGTTATGGGAATAAAAATGCTGAATTTTTTGGCTAAGACACCTTATATTTAAATTAATGTGTAAATTCCATGACTCTGAAATATTTTTCAAGTTTGTTTTACTGGACAAAACTTGTCATTCTATTTTTTCCTTTAACGATATTCATATATTGATATCTGATTCCTTTTCTACATATGTGTATATTTAAAAAAATTTCATTTCTAACAAGGAACATTTTACAAGTTTATATTGAATTAATTCTTGTAAATTAATACTGACTTCCCATAATGTAGAACATCTAGTTCTGAAATGTTTATTTTGAACGGCACTATAAAGACCGAATTTATGCATGAATGAGAAAATTAGGCGTGCGTTACATAGTGCTCTGTGGAATCTTATTTTACTGTCCATTTTTGTTTTCAGTTATTATTGATCGTTAATTTTATTTTTTACTTACGATTACGGTTTGGGTCAGTTTATTATCGTCTGTTTTATTTTTTACTTATTTATCTACACCTTCTGTAGATAAGTAAGTAAAAAATTGACCTTGGTACTTTAATGATAAAAAGCTACTTTGAATACTGAATAATAATAAAAATAACAGTGAGAGAGCTGACATTTTTTAAGCTGAGAATTAAAAAATTATGAGAAATTCAGAAGCTCAACTTTTTAGAATAGGAGAAAATTTAATTGTCATTTCGAAAAAAGTTTGAATCTCACAATGTTCCCAGCAAAGCCTCCAAATTTGATGTGATGCAATTCTTAACAATATTGCTTACCTTTTATTTTTAAAATTTGAAAGGAATTCCTTAAAAATATTTCAGAAAACTCAAATATATAAGTCCCAAGTCCTTTTTCGCGCTAGAATGAGCCTTAGAATGCTATAAATCAATTTCATGCTGAACAAGTTTATTGGAGATAATATAATTTTGCATACTTTTTAGTGACGGAGTATGCGTCCTCTTCTGCAACAGCAAATAATATATATTTCATTAAAACTTTGAAGGGACCCTTTCTTAAAAATTGTTATGTGCACAAAGGGGGAAATGTACCTCTTGCTATTTCAGAATGCTTTCCTCGAGAATTGTCTCCCTGAAAAAAAGCTTCCAGAAAAAAAAAGCACACACATGTGCCAAGGTGGCCTGATATATTGACCAGAGGAGCGGCTCCCGACAGCAGTTGCGTGCGCACTGAACTTTCTATCAAAGGCCAGCTCCCCCCATTCATAAGAAGTCAAAAAATAAGTTTTTGCCTCTACAAACAGGTTTTTTATTTTCGCAAAAGAAACTAACAGATTTCATCCCTATCATGTGTACATTAAAAATCCAGATAAATTTTTGAATGCAGATTATTAAAGCATTTCATTCTTCGAGAGAGGATTGACTATCAATAATAATCTGCGTAATTTGTTTTGAGTATTCCAAACTCAAAACACGCTGTCGGATGGGAAAAACGAGCCTAACATTAATATTTTCTAACTTTACTTTAGTGCAGATAGTTGCACATATTTTAATATAATACTCTTTTTTCAATTGGAATGAAGCAGCTTTCCTCCTGCATACAGAACGTTCCATTCTTCCTTTTCTGTATTACAATTGGAAATAATTTGTAACTTCATACTTTAAACTCAAATTCAATTTTTTTTCAAATTTCATGAAACTTTATAGGAACAATCTTCGATATGAGTGTATATTATAAACAAATTTTTTTTTTTCAAAAAATATTCTTATCTACTTAGCTCTAAATATTTTTTACGGTTTTTCATATCCATTTCAACTTATTCTTTTTATTTAAGATTTAAAGTAAAGATTTGAAAAATTTCTTATCAAGATTTAACAGAAAAAATAAAATATTTTGATTCCCGTGTCTTAGAATCGAATAATTGATATAGAAAAAAAAATTAAACTACAAGTGAAAAATGTTGTGAAAAAAAATACGCACTTTTTTTAGCTGTCAATTAACTTTTCAAATATTCCAAACCCTGGTGAAATTCTTTTTCTAATGAATGAGATGAAAATTTCACTTGAAGACGTTTTGAGCTTGAATGCAATGCAATGTACTTTGAGAAAACTGAGTAGAATCCCTCTTTCTTAAAGCAAAGACATGTTAGAAAAATATCCCCAATTGTAGAATTGACTTTCTACTAACTCGAAGCCAATTTTTTTGTCAAATGTTGACACACTTTTTCCAATTCTTTTCTCACAGATCATTGGATTCCAAATATTTAAGCAAGTATTTTGTATAAAATCAACAGATGGAATGTTTCGATTCTACACAATTAGATGCTAATAGGATGTATTTTTTTTACCTGAAAAAAAAATTTCGCTTTGTTTTTTTAAAATTATGGATAACAGTTTTTTTTTCAGTGATAGAAATTGAATTGATTTTATTATTTCAGAGAAAGGGTTATTCAAATATCAACTTAAAAATATTTTTCAAGCGGTTTTTGAACCAACTCGGATATTTTTTAACTGAGTAACAAGTACAATTTGAAATAAGGTATTTTAGATTGTAAAAAGGTTCAGACATATAGTAACTTAAGGAGTGTTTTAAAAAATTAGCGTATTCTGCTGGAAAAAAAATTGTCAAATTAATTTGGTATTTTATTTCACCATACCTGAACATAATTGTAGATTCTTACTAAGAAAGTTTTAAAAATTCTGTTGAATAGATTTTCTTTGAGTAAAACTGCGAAGAATTAGCTCTTAAAAAAGGCAGATGGAACATTCAGGAATTTGTTTATGATATGCGTCTGCATTCTAAAATTTAAAAATATTTTAACATACTTAACTAAAAATGTAATGTACGTTGAAACTTTTCTTCGAGTAAGTGTTTTATAAATTCGGACAAAGCAATTTCTTTGAAATGGTTTTTTTTTGTTTCTAAACTACCTTGTGTGGGCTTGGGAAAAATTAGCAAGTTTTGTCATTCTTACCTAATCCATTCTTTTCCATAACCTAATTTATATAATAGAGTATTTAATAAAAAAAAATTCTTTATAATTTTTCACTAAGAGCTGTGAACTATTTAAAATTAATTTGACACAATTTTAAGATAAGTGCACATAAATAGTAATAATGCTGTAATGAACTTCCTACAGAAAATAATTGATGTGCAGATGCTATCTATTGTTAAAAAATATAGCTTCTATCTCTTTATAATTGCTTTTCTACCACATTAACGAAAAGAAAAAAAATTAACATTTATTTTTTGTGAATTAATCTTTCAAAAGAACATATTTCTTGTTAGATACGAGGGGTATCCTTATGGAAAGAAAATTTATGCTAAAAAACATGAATTCAGATTTCTTATAAGAGCAATACTTTTGAACAAATTTTCTTTCCATTTTCTTAGAACGTTTTTTTGGGTTGACCTATCCAGTTGATATCTTCATTAGATATCTAAAATTAATATAATCTTCTTTTCTTTCAAAGTTTCCTTCCTGTTTTAAACTAAAACTTTCGCACTCTTTTCTGTAATTACATATGAATACACATGAAAAAATATATCTATTTACCTCCAACTGTGCCTTTATAATCTTTACGGAAAATGTCGTTGACGTACCTTTGGACAAATGACGTCTTACCAACAGTTGCATCCCCGACAATGATGACTTTGAATAACCTCTCAACAGTTGATGTGGTGACTGAAAGGGAAAACAGAAATGAATGAAACAAGTTCTACTCATTAAACAGATTGGACGAAATGCTTAACATAGTGCATTAAAAAGGAGGAAATAGAGTGTTGGATCAACATACCCAAGATAATATAGTTTGAAAAATTCTCTGCATGGGATATATATAGGTAGATGTTTTTACTCCTATTTCTCTAATTTGATGAATCTCAAGCTTTCCCATTTATACAATAATGTTACACGTCGAACGCGATGTCATATGAAGCATATCCGGACCAAATTAAATTTCAGAACAACGATTTCACAGAGATTCAGTCTATCTCTTTGAAGTCGTTCAAAAAAAGAGAGTAATATCTCTAGAACTTATAATGACTTTTCACATTAAAAAAAAACACTATTTTTTCTCAAAAAATTTCTTAGTGATTCAGTTGAATTTATTTATAATTTTTTTCACCTATCTCACGGTCCCGTTGTAATTTTTCCTGATTTCCATAAGGGTCATGACTCACGGATTGATTGCCTATGTCTCAGATCAAAAATCAGGAATTAAGGCATGGCAATGGTTTTGCAAGATTTTCTTTAATTTTTAGGAAAAATAGATGGATGAATTTTAAAGCGCAGTTTACTTCAAGAACTAAATATTATTGAGTATATGTGATAGTTAATAATCTTTCTTTAATAAATATCATTAAAAAAGTAATCTTATTTTCAGACTTAGAAATATTTACGGGTACCTTTAGTATGAAAAAAATGTATTACTATTCCAAATGAAAAAATGAACCATTCCCCCATTAGAGCCAACTTTATTATTTTTCAGGGTATGGCATTTTGATCTTGTGTTTGTTTCTGTTTGCATATCCCATTGATAGTTCTATAAACACTAAAAAAAGAAAGAAGGCTTGAAAAAAAGTAATATATTTTAAATCTTAGCAATATAGAAGAAAAAAATTTGATTTGTGCCTAATTCAATTTTAAAATACTTTGATCGACTTTGATTACTGCATGTAATTTTGTAAATATATTTAAACAACAGTTTTTCATTAAAAAAATTTTTTTTTGTAAGTTTTGCTTGCGATATTTTGGAAAGATAATTTAAGGAATCCGTTATATAAAAGAAGAAGAAAAGAAAGATAGAGAGAGAGAGAGAGAGTATATAACAACATATTATTTCTTTAAAAAAATATTATTCTTATTCTAATCAAAATATCAGTTCCCTTAGACTTGTATTTTCAATGAGAAACGCTTTTATATTTATCAAAATGATCATGCATTGCATCAGTAAAATGGCAATTAAAGGTGAGGAATTTTGATGACTTAAAAAATATGATACATCAAATACGAAGGTCATTCAGGAAGTCCTACATCGCTAAGAGATGGCGTTGCAAAAGGCACAAACGCGAAGGTAAATTGTGGTTCGGGCTTTCGCATAACTTCTCGATTTTTTACATTAACGTCGTTGTAATGAGCCAAGATCTGCCCCCGACTGCGAAGTGAGGTTTGTGTTTTTGAACGCCCAAAAGGTAGCACCATTGAAATCCACAATCTATTGTGCTTGGTGCATGGAATGAAAAAGCATTGTTGGTGTTGGGCTGAAGGTAGGCAAAATGTCCACATGCGGAACAGCCGCCGTAGATGATGGAGAACCGTTGTTTTACGGTTACGTGACTCGATAGCCAGTTATTTCTTGTCCACTTATTGCTGTTCTACAGATGAACACTACTGTGATAACTGACTCCAATCTCAGGTGACAGATTTCTATAACGTTGGACTGTAAAAACTTTCTCACAGTATGACATATGTTGTGATTCGAATGGTTATTATGATGAGAAATCGCTGAAATTTTGCTGTTTATATCTTTATATGAAAGAAAAAATTTCCTATTAGAAGCATATCTGAAAGAATTATCGAACGGAAAAGTACTTTATAAATAGATTATATATCTTTTTGATATAAATCAAGGAAATCAATTTAAGCCTAGGACGGAAAACAAGAATTTCTGTAAATGGACGTAGACCTCGAATTAAATGAAGAAATATTTCTTTTGCTATAGACTTTTCTCAATGAAATAAAATTTTACTAAATTAAAAAAAAGTTGAAGAAGCCGTTTTTATAAATTTTTGAAGCGAATCGATGTAAAACCATTTATTTTGAAAGAATTTCTGAAATGAGTCGCTCTTATATTGAAGAGAAAAGCGCCTGTCGAAATAAAAATAAGTTTAAAATTCAAAAAAGAAACAAAAAGGGTGTGTGGGGGGGGAGGGGGGGGGAAGCGCGACATCCTTATAATGCTAAGAGAGAACTAATCTATTTTTTACCAGGCAGTTCATTTTACCTTGAATATTGAAATAGGTAATTTAAAATCGTTTATAGAATAGGCAGTTTTCCTTCACTTAGTGAGTCACGGTCATAAAAGGAATGATTTATTGAAGTGTTTTGATTGAGAAAATAATTAACAAAGTTCATGAATGTATAACCCTCATTTAATTAACGTGTAATAAATATTAATATCATTTAATGAGCATTTTATTTATCTCTCAAAACGATTAAATTTTTTTCACCTCTTTCAGACTTTCTAATGCCACCAGGTTAGCAAAACCAGATTCAATTTTAAAACAAAATTGAATTATTCTACAAATATTCCATCCTACTGCCAAATTAAATAACTCAAATTGAAATATCTGAATATTCAGAGAGATTTCTTCATTAGTTATAAATGAAAATTTTTAATATTATTCAATCAAATAGAATCAGAAAAAACAATCCTAATTTGATTGAGAACGTGGAATCTTAACGTTGTTGGGGATGAAACAATCCTGTCAATTTTTGTAGATCAAATGACTATAGAATAAAGCAGGAGTTTTGTAGGAGCGTAGGTTGACAGAAGGCCGTCTTACGGCATTGTATCAACTAGTATCTTACGTAACAGCATTCTGAGATGACTTGTTTCATAATAGAAAGTAGCACATAGGGATTCCAAGCTTTTTTTTCTGTAGTCAAAGTATTTTCTCTCGCTATTGGGCAATGATAAAATAAATTCTATGTTTAAGTGAATCATTGCACTCACTTCATATATTTTGAAAGGATGCAAAATGAAAATTATTAGTTAGTCCTTTTGGAAAAAAATGCTTAAAACTTCGATTTAGAAAACCCCAAAAAATCACAGTGACTGAATATATTTTGATATATAGTTGATACGTAGCCTTGGATTAGAACAAAATTTTTATGAGGAAGATAGGGTTTTGTGTAGCAAAGAACTCTTTTTCTAGTTGAGAATATATTAAAATTTTATTCTAAAAGTGTATGCTTCTGATTCAAACCTTTGCTTATTTGTTTTGCTTGTCTTGATTGGAAATGTATACATATTTTTCCATATTTACATAACATATATTTATATTTCTTAAAGTAACACAGCCCTGAATTTTTTTTTATTTAATTATTTTTTTGCGAATTTTGAAGTTTTTCACGGATATATTTCATTACAATAATCGTGAATAAAACGATTAAACTTCCAAATTCTCAATTCACGTATTTCATAATTAATGAAAAATAGTCACAGTAAAACCTTTATTGATTGACCATCCAAAAGACTGCAACGAACTGTTTGATATATTAAAATGATCAACATGTAGAAATATACCACTTGTTTTGATTTGTATATGTATTTTATTTCCTTGTAAAGCTTTTTTTTTGTAGAATATTAAAAGAAAAATCATGCAGTGACAAAGTATAAAGCAAGGACTATTACGATGTAATTGAACTGTATAACTATTTTTGCAATAATTTTAAATATTTTTTTAAAAGAGCTAATTTTTTAACACTGGTGGTACCTTTCAGTCTATATAAATATTTTTTTTGTAGTTTTTATGTTTTCCAACCTGCCCTGGAACTTCATTAGATTCAAGTACGCGGCATTTCCCCCCGTAATGTAACGTAAAATTACCTTTTTTAAACACTTGATATTTTTTTTGTAGTTTTTATGTTTTCCAACCTGCCCTGGAATTTCATTAGATTCAAGTACGCGGCATTTCCGTAATGTAACGTAAAATTACCTTTTTTAAAACATTTGATGTTTTTTTTGTAGTTTTTATGTTTTTCAACCTGCCCTGGAACTTCATTAGATTCAAGTACGTGGCATTCCCCCCCCCCCGTAATGTAACGTAAAATTACCTTTTTTTAAACACTTCATGTTTTTTTTGTAGTTTTTATGTTTTTCAACCTTCCCTGGAACTTCATTAGATTCAAGTACGTGGCATTTCCGTAATGTAACGTAAAATTACCTTTTTTAAACACTTGATATTTTTTTTGTAGTTTTTATGTTTTCCAACCTGCCCTGGAACTTCATGAGATTCAAGTACGCGGCATTTCGTAATGTAACGTAAGATTGCCTTTTTTTAAACACTTGATGTTTTTTTTGTAGTTTTTATGTTTTCCAACATGCCCTGGAACTTCATTAGATTCAAGTACGCGGCATTTCCGTAATGTAACGTAAAATTACCTTTTTTAAACACTTGATATTTGGGAAATATGCTGCTGCAAATTCTTATGAAAATATTGTAGAAAAGAAGCATAAGTTAAAGATTGTCATAAATATTATTTTTGAATAAGTTTACTTGAAGAATTGTTCATGATTTCCCAAATAAATTATTCCTTTGTAGAACTTTTCCATTTTGTGGATCTTCGGACTTTGTAAACCTTTCAAATATAAGTTTATGTTTCTGGATAATGTTAACGGAATAAAATGCTTAACCATTTTTTAAAAGAAATTTTCTACTTAACAGAAAATATAAACGTTTCTATTAGAACTGACTCTTTTCTGGTGTCACGATTGATGAAGAATCTTTCTACATTGGTATTCACATTTTTGTTAAAATTTTCTTCAGTAGTACTCGGTTAACAATAAAAACATAAAGCTAATGAGCAAAAATTTCGTGTGTCATTAAGGTACAAGAGAAAATAACGCAAAGGATGATATTTAACATCTTAATACCACAAAAATTTCAATCTGTCTGGCATAAAATATCTAAATAATTTTTGTCTCAGTATGCATGTAGTAGTAATAAAACATCAAAACGGACTCTTTCTTAAGGAAAAATAGCAAAATTAATTTTATCAGTCGTTATGGATTTTTAATGAATACAGAGTTTCTTAGTCCAGTTGTCAACATACAGCTTGCAGAGATACTCGATAGATTGTGTAATCAGTTTTTTAAAGAGAACCTATGGTATGCATCCAGTTAATAAGGATTTTGATAACTATGTTCCTTCACATTTCATCCGTTAAACCATGTTTTGAAAGCGAAATTTTATTGGAGTCTAAAATGTATCTACGAAGGATAGGATACAATTTGAGTTGAATTTTGTGGTAAAATATCTATTTTCATTTTCTTTATAAACATTTCCAACAAAACTATTTTTTTTTCAGAGAAGGAATTGCCAACATACCATTAATTTAAATAAAACATCTGTTTCAACAACCAAAAGCAGAAATGAGAATTTAAAATTTTGAAACTGTTTTATGCGTGTTGCTTTGATTAACCTCTTAACTAGTTTGCCGTACACCGCACGTTCTACCTAAAACTAGCCATAACCGGTTTGCCTGTACGCTGTAAGGGCACTGATATTTTCTTCTTTCTATCTTTGATTTTCACATATTTTTAATTCTTATAGTGGGATTATTAATGGTAGTGTGTGTGTTTTTAAGAGATTCAGTTTGTCCATGGTTCTGAAATACTTCTCAACCGAGATTTTCTTTGTGGTGAAGGCGGAAATTTTTATTCTTGAAAATAATCATTAAAGAACAGGGATTGCGAAGGCAATGCGCAATTTGTTGCTTGAGAAGTGGAAATGGAAAGATATCCCAAAAAAGTCTATATTATCTCTGCTCCATTGTAATTCAAGATTTAGTTTTTCACTATACTTCCAACTGTGTGTGCATATATTTACAAAATCCTCAACCGTTTGAAAAAAAAGGTACATACATGAATTTTTTTTTATAAGTACGAGAGAAATTCTTTTAAGATATATTAAACATTCTGCATAGCATGCAGAGTGTACTTATAAAAAGCAAACATTTAGACGTTTTTGTGTTCCACAATTTTAAAGTGAGAAAACGTGTGAAAATTTTGAAATTGAAAATTAAAATAAAATTTTCTTCCAGTTTCGCATTTTGTTAAGTACTATGCTTAGTTATATGCAATATAATTATGCCTTTTTTTGGAACATATTTGGCAAAAAAATTGACTGTTTGTGTTATCTGATTGCAATCAATATCTAAACATTATCATAATGAATAGAAATACTATTGCTATAAATCTAGAGTCATTGAATTTCTTAAAATTTTATTTGTATTCTTTCATTTTCATTTCTACGTTGTTTAGTTAATTTTTTAAAAATATTAATGTAATTTTCGTAAATTTCATTTCATTTTCAAAAATATTTATTTTTAGGAAATCTTTATCAAGTGATAATCTTTGTGTTGATGAAAACAAAATGTTTAGAGCAAAACAACTGTGGTATTCAAAAATCTTGTTTCTTTTCTATCACTTCAACTAAGTATCCCGTACGTGTTAACAAGCTCTGAATTTTTCAAGGAGCTTCCCAAATAAACATGAAAAACTTCCAGGATTTCCAATCTGATCTAGATGTCACATAAACGAAGCATTCAGGCAGAACTATGACCACTTAAATAATGATTCGTCAACAATTTCCGAAACGGGATATTGATCCAAAAAATGAAAAAGATTTCCATTGAAATTTCTGATGATGATTTTTTTTAGGCTTGCATGAAGCTGAACTGTTGAAAACGTGTATCAAGATAAAGCATAGCTAGTTGCATTACAATTATTCCATATTAAATGAACAATACTCTTTAGTACATTGAATCATTTCCTGAAACAAAAAAATGACTACATTTAACAATCAGAAATAATTGGCACAGGGGAAAAATAAGGCATAGCTCTTGAATGCTGTCCTAATTTATTTTTATACCTGAATCTCATACTATCAAAAAATCGTTGATGGTGGTTCAGAATTACAAGGCGTGTTAGTTAAGTCCTTTGAGTCAAGTAGAAACTGGAAACGTTCAGCAAATAAACCCTCTTTGTATACTATTATAGTAAGGCTCCTCTTTGTATACTATTATAGTATGGCTCCCTGTATTGTAATTTATTAGTTGGATTTTCTTACCCAAGAGTTCAAAACATTCTCGTAGAACTGCATTGTATCAAACTACAACGATGAAGTCGGACTATAAAGAATAATTTTTCATTTCTGTGAATGACTTTCACTCCAGCAACTGAATAATTCTTTAGATCCTAGCAACAAATCATTTTTAGTTCAGGGATCATGATTTTTCCAGAAAAATGATAATTGCATACTAATTCAGATTGAGAGAATATTTATTTATTGTTGTATTGAAAAGCTACTAATAATGAGTCTTG
The DNA here is from genome assembly GCA_019973975.1 of Trichonephila clavata. Classification (NCBI taxonomy): domain Eukaryota; kingdom Metazoa; phylum Arthropoda; class Arachnida; order Araneae; family Nephilidae; genus Trichonephila; species Trichonephila clavata. The sequence goes on along the minus strand of BMAO01003301.1, from coordinate 387,089 downwards.
TAATTTATACGAATTTCAAAAGAGATTGTGTGTTGGAGATAGGATACCCTAGTCTCTCTCTCTTTTCAGTTTTTACCAACCAAATACAATAGCTATTTTTCATTTACCCCAAATAAATAATTTCGCTTTAACTATGTTTTGCTTCTTATTCGTTCAAACTATTTTTATTTTCGTTTTTCTAATTGAGATGGTCAAGGAAAACTTTAGCTGGACTCACGCCAAATTAATAAGTTGTGTATTCACAATGGTCAGGGAAAAACATTCTTCAAAAATAATTTCCAGTAACACTAAAAAAAAAAAAAAAACCAGTCAAAAAAAGTGGTTTGATTTAAGCTTAAGTTGTCGTACCTGATTAGAAATTTTATTATTCTATTTCCATCTAATTATTCTTGAGCATTCACTTGGGTGGGTGGGTGTGGGGGCTTTCTTGAAAATGGGGCTATTGATAATATTTAACAATTTTTTGCTAACATATGTTAGGGCCCTTGTAGCTTGGGGCCCCGTATCATTAATACTGCGGTAGTAGCTACGCTACTGTTCTTGTTTAATTGACGAAATGAAAATGTTGATTCAACAATACACAATGTAGTTTATTTCTTAAAAAGTTATTTTTCAATTATTTTATTTCTTAAGCAACCACAAACAAATTTTAGAGAACACTTTTTTTAAAAAAAATAACTATAAAAAAGTGTGATAAGATATTTCAGATGGAATTGTAATTTGAAAAAAGTTCTTTCAAAATGAAAAAAAAAAAGAAAGAAAGAAAGAAAATATTTAATGCAATTAATTTATTCCACATTTCTTTCCCCATTAACATTTTTTTTTAAATTGCAGCTAAACAAGCATAAAGGAAAGAAAAAAATAAAAAACAAAGCAAAAAATAAATAAATAAAAAACGAAAAATGTATTTACTATTTTTGAGCTTATTTGAAGAAATGTTAATGAAATGTGTGCTATCACGAGTTGGAATTTTTAAATACGCATATACATTAAAATGCAAAATACTTTTCATCACTGATGTACTTTATTACCCCCTTTTATACTTAAACAGATATTTGAACATAATATTTTTGTATACGTCTTTGAATACTCTGGTTCTAAATTGTGTTCTTGCAATTTAAAGTAATATGAATGTCATGATGCAATAATATTATTTTTTTCGAACGAAGCCTTTGTGACTGCTTAGTAAAAATATTTCTTTAGAAAAACAATGTTTTTTTTATTTTTCCAGATAGGTAATCCTATTAGAATGCAGTGTTATATAAAAATATCCTGTATTATTATTTCTTTATTGCCTATTGCATTTTTGCTTGTCATCCATAAAAAGAAATAAATTTGTATATTAATCATAAAAAATTTAGATTCTTTTTAACAAATTTATCAAAATGTTGTAACAGTTTTAAATTTTCGTGTAGTTGTTTAGTCGTGTCGGCAAGATCAATGACGAAAGTCAATGAAATATCAATTGGAAACTGAATTTCATAAAAAAAAGTTATTCACTTGAATAAGAAGATTCGATTTAAGTTCTTATTTGAATAAATGTAAATATATACTGATAATATACAACCAGGGGCTTAGCTACCACCGTATCAATGATCCTTGACCCCCAAGCTACAGGGGCCCTAACAAGTGTAATTACAGTCCCACAAACATGGTTCCCATACCTAAAAAAGGGCCTCGAAGGAATTTTGATGCAGTATATGATGTATATGATTTTGATGATGTATATGATTATAATCGCGTAGGAGGACTTGTAATCAGGATCTGAGGAAGCTATTCTGTAATATACCAGGAAAAGAATTTTGCTAATAAAAATCCAATTTTTTAACAGTAAATATTTCTTCAGAGAATATCAAACATAAAAATCAAATTGTTTTCAAATATATCTCCTTCAAGTGTTCTTACCTTTTCATTAATAAATTTCTTCCTCATTTAAAGAAACTTGAATAACTTAAGAAAATATTCTGCTTTTTGTTAACAATTATCTATTCTAAGTAATAATAATTTAAATTAAAGAATAATTCAGAAAATGCAACAATACACTGAAATCATTGCTTAAGTCATTGTGCTTAATACAATTGAAGATATTTATAAATTGCATTCGACAGTGGAGAATACAAAATTTTTGGGGACCTAAGATATCCGAATACTTGTGACAATGGGGATTTTTTTGTTGTTTTTAGATTTGTTTAGTACATTTCAAGAAAAATATGCTAAAATTAAGAAGAGGAAAAGAAATTATTATTTCTAAAATGTGGGAAAAAATTGGTTAAAAATTTACATAAACGCGGCCCATTCTGTACGAAAAGTTTATAAACAGATTTTCAATTCTGACGTGTTGCTATGTTATTCATTTTCAAAATGACCTTCGGGATAAGAGATATTTTAATTTTTACAAAAACTAGAGCACTTTATTTTAGTTATTATATGAAATTGCTAAAAAAACAATGATTATATTCACATAAGGGACTGTAAATTTTGTAATAAAACACTAATTGATAAATCTAAAGGTTAAAACACTTCTACTATTATACAGAACATACACAGAAAATTTCAGTGAATTATTTTCAAAACTTTTTTAGCAATCACTGTCCCCGTTTAAGCATTTTCAAAAAAAAAAAAAAAAAAACACATTTGAGTAAAACGCGTTTTAAAGTATGACATCTTGCTTAAAGTAAAACACTTATAGTTTTTGTTCCAGTGAACGGAAAATAATAAACTTAGTATTTTTATAAAGCTAATAAGAGATTACCTATAAAATAAAATCATAAAAAAATTGTCGATTTATGGCAAAATCCACAATTTTAGGGTAGTCAGATACCTAAGGACACATAAATTTAAAAAAAAAACATACGTTTGGAAATATATTTAAGGGTATTTAAATGGATTAAGAGATTTTAGTGTACTTTAGAAAACCAATTTTTTTTCCTATCAATCCAAAAGTGGTATTAAGTTAAATAATTAAAATAATCTGTTTTTTCTCTGTATTTAAAAATAGGAGTAATTTTTAATCATTTATAAATTAAAGTACTACTACATTATTTTAAATACAATTTATTATTATTCATAAGGGTATTTAAAATTTTAATACTATCTATTTTTTCACATGTATTTTTAATGGATTTAATTTAATAAAATAATGTGAAAATATATACTATATATATAGCAGATCCACATTAAATAAAATATTAGGTTCTATCTTCCGAATATTAAATTGTTTTTTCTATCTTACAATAATAAAAAATCCTCCGCAAAAAAATATATGTGATCTTAAATGCAAATAAAATTACCTTGTGCAGATTCTGTCAAAAACTGGTAACCGGGATGTTCCCATTTATGAATGGGACCAGTATATCCAGCAACAAAAACACCAGAACTTTCTAAATCACAAATTCCATTTTCATTCATATAAGAAGAGTGGAGAGGATTGGATGAATTGAGTCTCGAAGGTGTGAAATGATTGGTCGTCGTTTGATCATCTTCATCGGAAGTATCTGATTTCACGATTTTTCGTGGAGAGCGATATTCATTGGGTAGCATCATCTTCCTGGTAAATTAATTTTACAATGAAACAAATCAATTAGTTTACAAAATGTCGCATTTCCGTTCAGAATGTTGTTCAAAATAGTAGACGAAATTGTAACGAATATATTTTTCACTTCACTCTAAAAATTAATTACGGCACTGAAGCTAGAATGCGATTATTTACATTAAAACCAATTCACTGTCTTTTCGTACTGGATGAAAGACACCGATTCTTACCGTCGGTAAATTCGTTTGAATGCTATCCGACTTCAAGATAATCTAAGAAATCCGAGAGATTATTATTGTTGTTTCTTTTCTTCAAATAAATTTTTTTTATTTTTTATTCTAGAGATAAGGAACCAAAATGTCGAAATGTTTGTCAATTAGTTATTGTAATCAATGCCGTATTTCTAAATAGGGTTATCCTACAATAGGGCTATTCTGGAAATTTGTTCAATTGCTGAAAGTATTTTTCATGGGCAAGATTTCACACTTATATAAGTACTGAGCACTCTCAACAACGCATAACTGGGTTAGCGTCGTAATCGGGGAAAAGACGCGATAGAGAACGAGTTGAATCTGAAATGTGCTGAGAGCCCTTCATCTGATACCTTTCGTCCGGTTAAGGCGAATGTTATGTCACGAGGCTCAAGAGTCACGTGGCAAAGGTGACGTGAAATCCTATAACTGGATGACCTTCTGAAAGGCTGTTCTGAGGACATCCTTTTCGCGTTGTTTGCTGCTTATTGAGTAAGCAATATGAGAAGAAATTGTCCTTTAGAATTACACGGAGAAGTTAAATATAAGCGGAGAGATATTTTCTTTTTTTGAATTAGGAGGTGGAACAAAATATTCGAAATCCTTGATTCTTCAATCCCTTTTTCCTTAGTTAAAAGCTTATGTTCTTTCTTTACTTCTTTTCATCTTTATTTGTTCTGATTAGCATGCGGGGGGGGGGGGAGTAGTTATAAAAATGTTTCCAAGGTAAAGATTTTCCTTTCAAAAATTGTTTGAGATATTGCACAAATTTAAAAAAACCAATAACCCTTAGAAACCGGAGAGATCGTTCCTGACTTTTTAAATGTTTTGTTTTTGATTGTATTGAAGACAAAGAACGTATTCTTTCGAATTTTATGTTTATTTTTGTCACAGTGTTGAATTGGATAGTCAAGTAAATTAAAAAATCGCTTTTAAACAGAATATTATTTTAAAGTTGAAGGCGGTCTAATTTCAGTCTTATAGCAATTAGTTCTAAGCAGGTAAAAACCTTTTAAACAAAATTGTCATGAAAAACAACTAACAAAGTTATGGATTCTAAAAAACCGAATCTTAAATAATTTGAACCCCCCCCCCCCACACACAATTTCAACGACAAATTTAATTTGTAACGACAAATTTGGATTCAGAATTTCGGTTTTTTTTTAAATTAATCCTTAAAGTAAGAAAAAAGAATAATATACTTAAAAATTATAATAACAGATCACAAACCCTGATAAACAATTAACTTTTAATTTCAGAATAATTGTTCTCATTCATATATAAACCCGACTGACTCAAAAAATACATTTCGAAAGCGATGTATAAGAGCGATAACATTTATAATAAAAAATAATAGACAAAAAAAAAAAAAAAAAACGATTGTAGTTTTTTTTTAAACAGCAAAAATTAATAGTAGTGGAATATCGAATCTTCCAAATAAGAAAATTCCCGCCCGAAATGAAAATTTTTTTTTTTAATCTTCTAATGTGCCTGAAATAGCTGAGTGGCATGGTCACAAACTTTTGGCAGTGTCTTCGAGTCGCGGGTTCGAGTCCTGATGCCATTGAAATCAAGTAATTCAAAAAGGCCTTTTATTGTTAATAAAATGAATAGGTGAAGATTTAAAATGTTCTAGAGAAGTTTAAAAAACAAATCAAAACTGTAGATAAACTGATTAGGAAAGGCATGGTCCCTAAAGTATTATTTATGTTCCTTTTTATAGAATGGAATATTTTGTATAAAAAACTTAACATGAATAATTTTTTTTTTACTTTAAGGAAGAGGCCTTTCTTAATAAATTTATATTTCTGAGTTTTCATTTTTTCTTACATTAGTCATTTCGGTGAACAACAGGTAGCTGCGGTAATTAGGGTTGCGAAATCGTGGTTGGCGCTGTTTCTGTCGTGTCGTGGATTCGAGTTCTAGAGCGAAAGACGACCCGTCGTGTAGAGGATCTGGTTCATGTTAAATCTGCTGTCTTTACGTTAGTGTGATGTGAAAGTTTGGTGGGTGGAATAGCAGCTCTAATGACGTCCTCGTCACTTGAGAGAGATTCAAAATCAGTAAGTCTGTTTGTTGCCAATTCCTCCCGAGTAGTTTTAGAGAGCGACAATAGTAAACGATCAACCAATAGGTTATCAATAATCAGTCCCTTAAAACAGTGGTCTCCAATCCCCGGGCCGTGGATCAAATGGTACCGGGCCCCTAAAGAATATTAAATTATTTCCATCTTATTTACGAGGTGTATTTCCCTCAGGTTTGAGAGACTTTCCATGGAAATCATGTTATATTCATTTTTTGGGGAAACTGTATTTTATTCTGATGACATATTTAAATACAATCAAATTAAAATTATTCAATCAAAACAATCTAAAATATAAACAATCAACATCCAACCCTCAGTGAGCCACGGTAAAATTATCAAATGTTGCCTTAAAGGATATATGCTACGTTTCTATATACACTGCATGGCCACACAAAATGCAATACCCTGAAGGAAACATGCAAGCCATGTGAAATTTACATCATGCGTTGGCGGCCATAAAATATGCAAATCATTAACATTATAGGGCATACGCACATTACGGGTGACCATAGCGCCACCCGCAAGAGCTATATAAGGGGAGAACAAATTGGCGCACTCCTCTCGCACGTTTTTTTTTTTTTTTTGCTTAAGCTGTTTGCGTATGCCCCATGGAAGACATCGAGTGTCTTTTGATTAATTTCTGAATTCGACTGAGGAATAATAGTAGCCTATAAGGATTGCGGATTATCTTTCAGAGAAATCGGTCAACACACATGTTAAACGAAACCAAGCAACCGTGATTCGGATCTGTCATCGCTGGATGCAAGAGGAAAAGACGGACCGACGGGACCGACCGCAACTACCACGTTACACCACTGCCCATGATGACAGGAAGATTGTGAGCATGGCAGTGAAGGATCGAGCAGCCACATCACGAACGATAGCACAACAGATTCAGTCTGTTAGTCATCATTCGGTGTTCGCTAGTACCATTCGATAACGTTTGCTGCAGAATGGAATGTCCGCAAGGTGTCCATTGCTTCGTTTACCCTTGACTGGAAACCACTGGCGTTTGCACCACCAATGGTGTGATGAACGGCAGGAATGGACAATGGAATGGAATGACATTGAGTTTACTGTCTGCAACATCATGATGGTCGGATTCAAATTTGGAGACACTGTGATGAGAGGCTGCTGAGCTGTTGTGTTATGAATTGTCTCACTGGTCCTGCACCCAGTATCATGGTTTGGGGTGGTAATAGATTTCACTACCACACCCCTCTAGTACGCATTGTCGGTACACTAAACAGCCAGCATTACACCTCTGAGGTGTTGGAACACGTGGTTCTCCCACACATTCAGCGCTTGCCATCAGCCATATTCCAACAGGATAATGCACGACCACACGTGGCACGCAGTGTTAATGTTTTTTTCATCAGATTGAATTGCATCCTTGGCCTGCTTGTTCTCTCGATCTATCGCCAATCGAAAATGTGTGGTCCATGCTTGCTCAACAACTGGCCCGGGATACTCCACCCACTGCTACACCAGATCAACTTTGGCAATACGTGGAAGCCACTTGGACTGCTGTATCTCAAGGATACATCCAAAGCCGCTTTGATTCTACGCCGAGGCGTGTGGCAGCGGTAATAGCCAACAATGGCAGCTACTATAACTACTGATTTTGTCATCATCTACACATCACAAGAGGCTGTGATTTTAACCGTTTGATCTTTGTACAACACGTTTTCTGCCAAATAAATTTCGCTGTGATATCTTTGGTCGTTCTTGGTGTTGCCTTTTGGGTAGCCCAGCAGTGTACAAGATATATATAGAAACGTGACGCTGTTACAGGAAAAGTAATTATGCGCCAAACGCCAGCAACCAACAATATTTAACGTGAAACCTTCTCTTTTGAATACGGCGACTCTCTTTTCTGTAAACAAATGCGTATAGTTGTAGTCTTCGTTCGCACACATTGGAGTTATTTCTTGCTTCGGAAAAATGATAAGTGCAACAAAAGAGAAACTGTTGTGAAACTTCACATTAATATCGAGCAAACCACTACTCATAATTTACTGAAAAAGTGTATGGAAACAAAGGTTTATCACGTGCATGTGTTTTTGAGTGGTTTAAGTATTTTCAAAATGACAGAGAAATCGTTGAAGATGATTCATGCCCGGATCAACCTTCCATTTCAAACACGATGATAGTATCGAAAAATTGGTATTCTGGTTCGATTTAACAGTTGGTAAATTATTCGTGGGATTGCTGAGATTGTAGGAATCGACAAAAAATCCGTACAACAAATTTTACATAAGAATTTTTGCTTTAAAAAAGTGTCGGTTAAAATGATACCTACAATATTCTCACACTTAAACAATAAAAATTCGCAAAAATATTGGTACAGACATTTTGAATGCCATTGAAAACGAGCCAGACTTATTATAAAGGATAATAACGTGTGACGCGAATTGTGGTTTTTTTAACTTACGATCCTGAAACAAAGCGCCAATCCATGCCCTGGAAGAGTCCATCTTCACCGAGAGCCAAAAAAGCTGGAATGAGCCAATCAAAATTCAAAGCAATGATGATAGTTTTTTTCAGATATTCATGGGATTGTGCACTTTCACTGGGTTCCTAAGGTCAAACTATTAATCAACATTACTACTTTCACGCTCTTGCTGAGCTCCATGAGAGAATATGGAAGAAACATGGAATAAGAATATGGAAGAATTGAGGAAGATCACAATGTCATGGGTTCTTCACCAAGATAACGCGCTGGCTCCTTCTGCTTTGTCTATCAAGAGGTTTCTTGCAAAGCATAACATCCTAGAGTCCATTTTATTCATCAGATCTTGTGTCATGAGACTTCCTAAGGTGCATTCAAAAGAACAAGATTTGAGCCCGTTGAAGCTGTGAAAGAAAAAGCGTCCTATAGGAGCTGACACAAGAAGAACTGTCCTAAACAATGGAAGATTCGCATGGAACGTTGTAGGGATAGAGGAAATTTGTATATAATATATAAGTTGTATATTATTCTAAATATATAAGTAAATATATATGAAATCAAAATAAAGTTTTATAGCATCAGTCTCGTTATTTAATAACCACCCCTCGTGTATAAACATATCGAAAAATGAAATTTACCTTTTGTATGTGAGAATGTAACATTTTGCTTTGGTTTAAATGTAAACGTATTTTTTTGAAAACGGGGCTTTTTGGTTTTTCTCCGTCATTCTCACTCTCATCGTCATTTTTTTCTGAGAATCAGTAAATTAAAAGTAAAGCTTTATTTTTATTAATGACATGTTATCACAGAAAGTCAAATCTAAGAGAGCAATGTATTTTCTCTTGTGATAAGGCGCTGTTATCCTTGTTTCTGAAAAGACAACAGAACCTTATATTCAATCGACTTCTTATGCTAGGATCTATTGCTATTTGAATCTATAGTTAAAAATGTTAAAGTTATTTACAATTTCTATTTCATCTGCTATATGTGGATTTGTGTGTGTATGAAGAGCAATCATAATGTATTAAATGTTACCTACATGATACCATGTTTATTACATTCGAATAGGATACACATAGGAGGGAGTGAGTGAATATTAACGTCCCACTGTTCAGCTACACGAGGGCTTTTGGGGACGGTCTGCGTAATTTTGAACCATGGTCAAGTGACGCGGACGACACCTGAGTTGGCACCCCCTCTCCTAACTACCACACCAAACGGGAGGACGTTTGAGCTCTCGACAGATTTTACGCGTGCATCACACCCCTACACGGTGGATCTTCAGTGGAACTGGGATCGAACTCGTGACATGCTAGCCACGATCCGATGCCTAGACCACTCGGCTGCCGCGGCCAGGATGCACATAGGATTTTGATGCAAATACAACTTTTATTTTCTCTTAGTTTTGTGTAACGCGTTATTTTGTCTTTCTAAAGCATTTATTAATTTGCTTCTACGACAATTACAAATGAAAATATTAAGAATATTAAGGAAGATATAAGAGGAAAATAATGATACTCAGGAAAAATAAGCCTGTAATATACCACAAAGTATGCCTCCAAATATCGTCTTGACACTTTTGGAAATTCATTAAAAACAGTATTTTATTTCCAATGCATGTAACCCATATTTTTTCTTAATATTCAGAGCAAATATATACTCCTAAAAACTGGTTAACTAGTTCTTACATCAAATTAGGCAAGATTTATTTGTTCCTAGTAAAAAAAAAAGTTGATACATTTTAAATATTTATCTCTCAAAATCTGTTTTTGTGAAAAATTTTCAAACTTGAAATATAGTAATTAACAAAGTAATTCTAAAACTTTGTCAATTTTTACTCTTTATTACTGTAATAAAATATTGCAGTGTTTACTCATTTATTCAATAATCTAATATTAAAAATTATTTAAGGTGATATGGTACCCTAAAAATCATTAAACTGTCGAAAAAAATTTTATTGGTTTATTTGATACCCCGAACCTTTATAAATATGCCTGCAAAATTTCAAAGCTTTACCTGCATTTTTCATTAAGTAATGGAGCAATGTTTGATGCTAAACAGCAACTACCACGCCTACATTTCAGATTATCTGCTAGAAAAGAGCCTGATAAAAAATGAATTAATTATTTTTCTAATGCGCATCAATGAGATTGACATTATATATGCAGTAATAAATCATTTTAAGAAAGAATTGTGCAATTCATGCAAAAATTCTAGTTTGTGAATTATTTACTGAAGATCAAATGGATTGGGTCAAGATTTAAAAGGTATGCGTGCTTTTTATGATATTATTATGAATGAAATTAAAACTTCAAAACGGATTCTCCCAAAGCACAAATACTAAATCTCATTCTGATAACTCAGATAATTAAAAATATAATTCGCAAGAATAGAAAAACTCTCCCATTTTTATATATTTGTTTTTGGTGATATATATTTATCCCATGTGTGCGAGATTCAACACTTTTATTATTAAAATATTTTAAGGTATTTATTTAAACAAATGCACATATATAGTTCTTAGATTTTGATGTATTTTACCTATAAATTGTTATTTGATTTTGCTTTTATTCGTGTACAATATTTAACATGCGAAGGCTTTTAAAATCATGGAAATAAAAATAAAGGCATAATCATCTTTTGTACATGTGCATTAGCTCTGAGCATGGAATTAGCTCTGAAGTGTGTATATTTATTCTTTATTATAATTATTAAGATAAAGTTTTATGAAATATTGATCTTTCATTCGTTTTTTTCTATGTATTCATTATGGCAGTATACTGTTTAATTGTTCTATATTTGTGCAATTTTTTATGGTAAGCAGTTTTAAATAAGCTAATTAACAGTCCATAAAAGTTTCAGACTATTCGATAAATAATATTCCATGCTATTCATGGAATGAAAACTTCAAACTCATATTTCTCCATGTTGAATTTTTGTACATATACTGTTATTCAAAACCCTAAGGCTTTTTTGATAATTGAAGTATGGGTTTAAAATTTTTTATACATGTTCTGAAATGTATGTTTTGTAAAACTGTGCATGGACTTAGCTCTAACATGTTTAGTACTTTTTCTAAAAAATTTCAAAATCAAAATTAATGTTTTTTTGAGAATTTTTGGGAGTTTAAATACAAAAAAATTAATAAAAAATTAAAGAGCTGCCCATCTATAGTTTTATGTAGTATAGTATAAGGTACTTGAAAAAAATTTTTTTTTAAAAAAGAGACATATGTAAAAAAGCCTTAGGGATTTAAAAAATGTTTAAAAAAGCTAAAAAAACTTAAATTTTACAAACATTTTGCAACAAATTGAAATTTTTTTGCATGGAATTATTATTTAATATTAACCTTTATGAAATAGAATTAAAACCAAATATCAAATATTAAACATAAAAAAAATTGTGAAGATGGTACCATATCGCCTTAAAAAACGTTAAAATTACGTATTAGATCTTCTAACCTAGACATTTTTCTTATTTTTACAAGTATCAAATTATTTACAAGAGAAGTACTCGACAAAAAATTGATTCTTAATTTTTGAAGTGAAAATTTTCATGAAAGTGGAATTATTTTTCATGAAGGCCTTTAGGAACTTGACAATTTTAAAAATATGGCAATAAAAGATCATAAATAATTATTTAGCTTTTAAGTGTCGGAAGCTAATTTTGACTGAATTTAAACTGAAAAGTATAATCAAAACGGTTTTAAAACTTAGTTGCTCTAAATTTGTAAAGCAGTAGGTAAAGTTATTCAAATTATCTGGAAATTCAAAAAGGAACCTCTTTTTACGATAAAGTGAATTAGGTCAAATGCCATTTTCCTAAATCTTTTATTATTCCTATGCCATCCATTTGTTAATAAAATAAGCATTCATTTTTTTTATAGAATGCTTAATTCATTCGAGTCGATCCAACCACTGTTAATTTATCAACACATCAAACTGTAAAGTTTTTATTTGTGTCTGACTAAAAAAATTTGTGAAAGCATGTTGACTAAAATGACCATGGAAAGACATCAATGTTCCTTAAGATTGTATTCGAAACAAATTGTGTTTCATCTTTTAATCAGCAAGTTATCTGAAACACTAAAATTTGAAGTTGCTTTATCGTTAAGTTTAGGAATGGCTTACAAAATTCAAAATAAAATATTTTTAATTAAATTGTCTTTTAAAAGGTTTATATTCTCAACGTATGTAAGTTTAATTTCGTTGATGTGAATAAAGCAAAACAAATTTTAAGAATCGTTTCTTGTTAAGTTTTTAAAAAATGATACTTGATTTTTTGATGTAAAAAAATTTCATTTAAATTGGAACGTTGTGTGTATTTTGTAAAAAACGATTCCAGATAACAGATGTTTATCCCTTTATCAGAATTGCCGCAGCTGGTGCTGTTCCTTTTTGATAGCAACATTATCACGATAAATAATGATAGATTCACATTGGAGGATATTTTTGAAAAGACACATTGTGTGTGTATCAATTTTCTTAGAGTAGGATTCAAAATGAAGTTCTTTTTTCAATCAGAGCCTGTGTTACTTGAAAGCTTTACAAAAATTCCTTTGAAGGAAGTCGGGCATTAGTTAAGCGAAACTTCAAAACGCATTTTGTGCGCGCGATTACAATACTATCACACATAAATTCGCGCAATTGAAAATTGCTTTAAAATGTTCTTCTTAAACTTATTCTGGTTTAAATGCGTTGGAATTTTTCTTCTCTTCATTTTAAATTATAAAGTGGATGGGAATTAAACATTTTTTGCACTTTTCTACTTTATTCGGGATTTTTTCCCCCGGGGATCTTAATTCTATTGAAAATATATTATAATCATAATCAACATAAAAAGGAGATGAGTAGAATGTTAAGCATAATTTTTCTTCTACATTAGAAATTTCTGAAAATGCAAGAAAAAATCTCGATAGGAAACTTACGCAAAGCATAACAAAACTTTTTTTTTTTGTTGAAAATTTTGATAAATAGAATGAAAAATAAAAACATTTTTCTTTCTTACAAAATTAAGAGAAAAAAGTAGACCATATCTTGCTTATTTTATCTCTACATTTCCTGTTAATTTGTTTTAATTAACTTTTTCATTAACTTGATCTTTAAAAAGCCCCATCCAACCCTCTAAAGTGTATAAAAAAACTATAAATTTAATTCTAAAAACTAGTTAGGAAATTGAGATTTGTTGTGATTGTACAACTAATTAGTGCTGGTTTAAACTCATTTCGGGTTCCGGGAGCAAAAGATCTACAGACCCCTTGGCATCGGCGGATCCAAGGGGTCTCTTGAGTCCACTAACAAATGAAACAAAAATTTATAATGTCTGATTTTTATTTTAAAAATATGTATAAAAATAAAAAAAACAAAGCAGTATTATTTTATAAAAAATATTTAAAATAGAAACATAAAATCTATCCTAAAAAAGTAAAAATAAAAACAACGTTCTAAGATATAACATAAAAATTATAACATTCTTTTTCATGACTTAATAGTGGTCAACTGACGTATGGTAGTATCACTATGAAATTTTTTCTGGTGTGTTTATGTTCTACATATAATAGTGACAATGCATCAAACGTTTTCTTTATTCAAATTAGACCTTAAGTATGTTATTATTTCTTTAAGAGATCGTTCACCTGATGTGTTAGAAATTGGTATTGTTAAATAAATTTGCTATGGAGTTAGAATATTCGGAAAAGTAGGTTTGTCTGTTCGGACAAACTCAAATGTTTCATAAAATGTGTTTTTTTGCTTACATTTTTGCACAATTCTTGAAAATGAATAATTTGGTTTCGTAAATATTCTTTGGTTTCGTCAATATCGTTCCTATATTTCTCTCACAAAATGTCAATTGGTACTTTGATTTCCTTCTTGTGTCTAGGGTGAAAAAACATTTAAACGCTGATGTTACTTCTTTGTAACATTTAATTCTTTTTTTTAGGTCTTGACTAATATAGTCGCCTATTACGTTAAACCCCTTCCCGGTTTTTCCCGAGCAGAGCTCGGGTACGTAAAACGTACCACCTTGGCTCATCCCGAGTGTAGCTCGGGTACTGTGAAAATTTACACTCTGCAATTGGTCTTTCCCGAATTATTTCACATGTGTTTTTTATGGTTTCGAATAACTGAAAAGTACCACTCGGTGGAATTTTCTACAAAAAGATGTCTTTCAGCTGAGCACTGAGCTTGTCTGAAAAACTGTTGACTCCATTCCCCAACAGAGAAGAAAGCCAATCCAGCATGACAGTGTATTATTTGAAGCTCTAAGAGAAAGGGAAGAAGAGAAACAAAATTCTACTGTCAAGATTGCGATGCCGGGTTATGTGCAGTACAGTGTTTTCGAATGAACATATGGCACATAAATAGCGTTAGGTGACAATTCTGGTATTTATCCTGTATTTCTGTGTAACACCCCGACATATTTGCATTATTATCACACGTTTGTTCTCAACCATTTTCAATGCCTAATCCTAACTCATTCAATTTTTTACAGCTATTTCTGTTAAATATTCCGCAGTGTGCCTCTCCACAGCTGAATAAATCTCAAGAATCTCTCAATTACTGTATTGCTATTCACATACCTAAGAATAAACGTAAGCTGGTCTTGATGACTTATATTTGGAGTGGAGTCTACAATAAGGGAGGGAGAAGTATTTAGCTTCTTTAATTTCTTGTATGAAAATTTCTAGAATTTTTATTTTCATCAAAATTCATTGCATATTTGGTGAAATAGATAGTTTACTGAGACCCTTTTTCTTTATTTGCATGTTGTTGTAAATGTCCGGATAATAAGTCATCAAATTGAGCCAAGTACACAAATCAACTTATGTAATTTCCTTTATGACGACTGGTTCCTCAGTGGATCCACGGAAAGCTAATTCTTGAGGAGCCAGTAATTTGATGGTAACAGCAACTCTTCTCAAAATCTTCACCCAATGCAGAGCTTCACATTTATAATACATGCTATGTCAAACCAACATCCAATAAGAAATGATCATGTTATTACCACAACCATAGAATTCAAATGAGACTTGCTTTTTTCGTGAGATTTGAGCAGAATAGTCAAATGTTTCCAGTCAGTGCATCCTGAATCATTTAAACTGTTTTTTTTTCTTTTGAAAACAATTTGCATGGATAACAAGAAATAGCTTTACTAAGCGCTTCGTATATCAGTCAGTCTCTCTTTTCTCTTTGCCTCCATTAGGCTTTATTCAATAAAAGCTGCTCTAATTTCAACTTCCATAATATATTTTATCTCCGTCATGTTATAGTTTTTCTAGGAGATCACTTTTTTTAGTTTTTGAATCATCACATTTGTAATAAAATCATCAGTCTTAGTATATCACAGGTATATCTTAAATTTTTTGTAGTACATCAGATTTATTATCATTTTCTGATTCATCTGTTTTCCCTTTATTTTCATTTTTATTTACTAAAGATGCAAATTCAGGAATCGTCTTGGTTATGTCTAACGCATAAGAACATCCTGCTTCCTGGTATTCATCACTTATATTTTTACTATTTTCAGCAAAAAAAGCTACAATTTTTGGTAATTTTCTCTTAACCTCTTCCTTAAACTTTTTCTTTTCCTTTTCTGTGCGCCCGATTGATGTTTGTACTCATTTTAACCCCTAGAAATATTCATCATTATTAGGTATAAGTCGGTATGCTATGTACAAATAATAATTTTATTCCCTGCTATACTACAACCAGTAAAATAAATTTATCCTTTTAAATTTCTGGCAGTCCATACTCCATTATTTATATATAACGTTTACTTCACGTAACACATCTAGTAAGGCCATGTCTGTAGTCTAATTCATCTGCCTTCTTAATGTAAGCCGCATTACAGTTATCCTAACACCCGGCACTCCACCGGCCTTAGATATCGACGGACACTACGGACATGAACGTGCAAGTAAGTGGCATTTTCGGGTTATTTTCTCAAAATTCTTTACTATTTTTATGAAGAATTTTTATCTTCAACTATCGAAATTTATAACCAGATAATCTGATTCAATATAGCTTTTCCGGGCCCCTGAGTGTGGCCGCGGTAGCCAAGAGGTCAAGGTATCGGATCGTGGCTGTCATGTCATGAGTTCGAGCCCAGTACCACTGAAAACCCGCCTTGTAGGGGAGAAATGCATTTTAAATTTGTCGAGAGCTCAAGCGTCCTCCCGTTGGTATGGTGTAGTAGTTAGGAGAGGGGTGCCAGCTCAGGTGTCGTCCTCGTCACTTTACCCTGGTTCAAAATGACGAGGTCTGTCGCCAAAAGGCCTCGTGTAGCTGAACAGTGTGACGTTAATATTCACTCACTCGGGCCTCTGGGCGCCCAATGGATAAACCAATATGAAGAAAAAAAAACGACCCCATCTTCATCATTTCATTTGATTCCAATTCTGAGGAAGGAATTCCTTTGGTTTTGCTACCCATGTGAGACTGTCGTGACCTGATCATGTACGATGAAGTCATGTGATGGGTTGTTTATTCACTTCGAAGGGATACGAGGGCTATTAGTGACAGTAATGTCGATCCATGGTCAAGTTGGAACAACCTTTAACATTTTCGTCATTGCCTTTAGAAGGACAGAATTTCAAAATTTTTAATTGACCGTTGAATCGAGATGAATTACTTTTTAGGTCAGGAATGAATATTTTTGTATTTCGAGATATACTTTCAATTTCAATTTCAATTTCAGTTCAATTCAAATAATAATGTCGGAAGTCCCATTCGTTAATTTATTACAGAATTAATACTCCCATGATTTCTATGATTTTCTTTTGTTAAAGGAACTTGAATAGGTTATTCGAAAGATATTTCTTTACCTTTATATTGTGGCTCTGCTTTTGAATACAAAAAAGTAGGAATTCACAATTGACTTT
This sequence comes from Trichonephila clavata, assembly GCA_019973975.1. Classification (NCBI taxonomy): domain Eukaryota; kingdom Metazoa; phylum Arthropoda; class Arachnida; order Araneae; family Nephilidae; genus Trichonephila; species Trichonephila clavata. Next base: position 369,887 of record BMAO01003301.1, on the reverse strand, counting down.
GAACGGCCATTATTAAAATTTTTTATTTATTATATTATGTAATGGAGCAAATGTGTTGGAAATTATTTCATTTTTGGAAGTTAATAAGACATTTAAAAGGTCATTGAATGAGTACCTCAACTAAAAATTAAATTTCTTAGACAATATCAGGTTTCGATACTTGTTTCATAAAATGGGCTCAACTAAGAAACTTGATTGACACAGAAAAGACCATAAACGCTCTCTCAATGATGCAATATTTTAAGTGTTCTTAGAAAAATTTGTCGAGACTCAAAGTCCTCCTGTTGGCGGGGTGTATAAGTTGGGTCAGTGAGGAGCTTGGATGTCGCTCTCGTTACTTGACTCTGGTTCAAAATTGCGAGATCCATCACCAATAACCTTCATTTTGCTATCAAAAGTAACTATTTAGTCCCCTAAATTGAACTCTGAAATAAAAATATTCACTATAAGCCAATTTTAGAGGTGTACAAATTTCTCATATTGTAATAAGTGTATATACTTCTTGATTGAAACGAAATATTACTGTATATTGAGTATATATAGTATTCATCCACGTTACTTGGCGTAGCATCGACTCTTAACTGGAACCATCTGATTAACTGTGACTGTGATTCCAACAGATATGTTGGATGTAGAACGGAGCACTAAACGTGTTGTAGAGAATGGACATGTTTCGCTAGCTGATGTAAAGGGAAGCCTCCGCTTTTCTTTTTATTCTTTCTATTTTAATATTTGTCGTGTGTCGTCACCTTTTTTAACTAATTAAGGCGATATGGTGCCATCTTCACAACTTTTCTTATTTTTAATATTTGATGTTTTAATTGTATTTCATAAAGGTTAATATTTAATACTAATTCCATACAAAAATTTTTTAATTTGTTGCAAAATGTTTGTAAAATTACAATTTTTTCTAGCTTTTTAAAACATTATTTAAATCTCTAATGCCTTTTTAAATATGTCTCTTTTCTTTCAAATTTTTTTTCCAAGTACCTTAAAATATACTACATAAAACTGTGCATTGTTTTTTTTTCTGCTGCTGTTCTTTAATTTTTATTAATTTTTTTATAGTAAAATTTCCAAAAATTGCCAAAAAAAAATTAATTTTGATTTTGAAATTTTTTAGAAAAAGTACTAAATATGTTAGACTTAGTTCCATGCACAGTTTTACAAAACATACATTTCAGAACATGTATAAAAAAATTCAAACCCATACTGCAATTATCAAAAAAGCCTTAGGGTTTTGAATAACAGTATATGTACAAAAATTCAACATGAGAAATATGAGTTTGAAGTTTTCATTCCATGAATAGCATGATATAATATTCATCGAATAGTCGGAAATTTTTACGAAATGTTAATTAGCTTATTTAAAACTACTTACCATAAAAAATTGCACAAATGTAGAACAATTAAACAGTATACTGCCATAATGAATACATAGAAAAAAAAGAATGAAAGATCAAAAGATTTCTTAAAACTTTATTTTAATAATTATAAAAAAAATAAATACACACACTTCAGTGCTAATTCAATGCTCAGAGCTAATGCACAACAAGTACAAAAGATGTTTATGCCTTTTTTTTATTTCCTTGTGTAATTTTAAAAGACTTCGCATGTTAAATATCGTACACGAATAAAAGCAAATAACAATTTATAGGTAAAATACATCCAAATCTAAGAACTGTATATGTGCGTTGGTTTAAATAAATATCTTAAAATATTTTAATAATGAAAGTGTTGAATCTCGCACACATGGGATGCATATACACTCATGTCCATAAATTAAGGATAATTCAGAATCACACAGAAATTGAACTCTAAAATAAAAATTTCACCTGTTGAATTATCACACACATCTTGAAGAAGAATATGCAAATTACAGGAAACCACCAGATGGCGCGGATAGTATGTCACAATGACGAGAGTGAAAGAGAGGGGTATATAAGGAATGGTGGCAAATAAGTAAAATTGTTCACATGCGCTTTAAAAGCCTTTCAGTGCAATAACCGCATAGTTATAGCACAAAGGAAGCATTTGGATGATTTTTTACGTGGTAGAATTATCGGACGACTGGAATGTGGACGTACCCATCTGGAAGTATCCGTGGAACTTGGAATCGCCCAGAATGTCATCTCCAGGCTTTGGCAACGATTCCAATATGAAGGTAATGTCAGTAGATGTTACAGCACAGGTCACCCCCGAGTTATAACGCCGAATGAGGACCGGTATTTGGCAGTTACTGCCAAAAGAAACAGATGGAGTACAGCATCAAACCTGTCTCGCCAGCTCTCTTCAGCTACCGGTATGACAGTTTCAAGCCAGACTGTGTACAGACGCTTAGGGCACATTGGTCTATATGCTCGTAGGCCTGTCAGATGTGTTCCCCTTACCGCAACTCACTGTCGCCTGCGATTAACCTGGAGTAGAGAGCATGCATTGTGAACACCGCAACAGTGGTCTTGTGTGATGTTTTCCGACGAGTCCAGGTTTAGTTTGCAGTCTGATTCTCGCCGTACTTTCATATGGAGAGTGCCAGGTACCCGTTACCACCAAGAGAACACCATTAAACGACACCGTTACGGTGGTGCAGGATGGCTCGTTTTGGAAGGAATTATTCTTGGTTCCAGAACTGACCTGCATGTTCAGAGTGTAACAATGACAGGCCACATCTATCCGGATGTTATTCTGGAACAACATGTACATTTGTTTCGGGGCGCCATGGGTGCTGAATTTCTGTTTAAGGATGACAAAGCCCGTCCTCAGCGTGCACACATTGTAGACGAATGCCTTCAATCGGAGGATATCACCCGTATGGATTGGCCAGCATACTCACCGGACTTGAATCCAATAGAGCATGTGTGGGATATGCTTGGCCGAGGAATTGCAGCCCGTCAACCCCCTCCCACCTGTCTACCGGAACTTCGGAGGGCATTGCTTGATGAGTGGTGTAATATTCCCCAAGATCAGATTGATAATTTGATACTCAGCATGCGTAGGCGTTGTAAGGCCTGTATTGCATCGTCCGGGAGACATACTCCGTATTAACCATCATACTAACCATGTTATACTGATTTTTGTAAATAGGTTCTTTTTTGAAATTTGCTCCTGGGAGTAAAAATCACAATTTTTATTAATTATGTCAAACATATAGCATCTTTTTTGCTCTTTACCTTTTGTTTAACAAATAGACTTTAGAAATAAGTCAAATTTGTTTTGCTTTTGTCTCTTTCTTTGCCTGAACTTCGTTATCCTTAATTTATGGACATGAGTGTATATCACCAAAAACAAATATTTAAAAATGGGAGAGTTTTTCTATTCTTGCGAATTATATTTTTAATTATCTGAGTTATCAAAATGAGATTTAGTATTTGTGCTTTGGGAGAATCCGTTTTGAAGTTTTAATTTCATTCATAATAATATCATAAAAAACACGCACACCTTTTAAATCTTGACCCAATTCATTCGATCTGCAGTAAATAATTCACAAACAAGAATTTTTGCATGAATTGCACAATTCTTTCTTAAAATGATTTATTACTGGATATATAATGTCAACCTTATTTATGCGCATCGAAAAATAATTATTTCATTTTTTATCAAGCTCTTTTCTAGCAGATAATCTGAAATGTAGGCGTGGTAGTTGCTTTTTAGCATCAAGCATTGCTCCATTACTTAATAAAAAATGCAGGTAAAGCTTTGAAATTTTGCAGGCATATTTATAAAGATTCGGGGTATCAAATAAGCCAATAAAATTTTTTTCGACAGTTTAATGATTTTTAGGGTACCATATCGTCTTAAATGTGTGTCTATGTGAACAATGAGTTTATTTTCATTTCCAAACCGAGGCGAGGTGTGAACCCACCCGCCCACACTTATGGTTTAAGCAGTATTTTTAACAATCTGGTGAATTGGAGGTTTTTACGTATCGAAAGCTCATATGTATATTACAAAAATTATTTTAACTGATTGTTTATGGGACGTTTCCTTTCAAAGCAGCTATTGACCTTGCAATTCTGAACCTCGGTTAAGTGACGAGGACAAAACCTGAAGTGGCACCCCACTCTCCAAACTTTGTCGCAATGGAAATACAAGGACATGGAATCTGGACAGATTGAACGTACATCAACTCGATCAGGATTCCAACTCGACAGCCGGTTACGAGTTGACCAATGGGCCCCTTGCAAATGTGCTATATGTGTGTGAGAAACCAAACATCGAATTTTAAAGCTCATTAGCCTATGCTGTTATTTATGCCATAAAATAGAAACCATTAAAAGATCGCTATTGTAAAGGGCCTCATTTTTAATAGATGTCACAAAAAAAACATATTTTATTAGCGTCGAAAGTAGAGAGATTTCATTTGGTATTTTACATTTAGAGATATATTAAGATTAAACATAAGATTTAAAAGTAAATAAAATATTTCTCTTACTGACTTATTGTAAATTAATTTTTTAATTGGCCTCTGATTTTTTGAAATGTTATAGGTATGACATAATTTTATCTCCCTAAAATAATTTTTTCTGTTTATTTTCAAAACAGTCTTCAAGTAATTTTCATATCCCTGTCCCACCATTTGATAACTGGCGATCTATTTCAGAATTAAAACGAACACTAGCTCATTTATTATAAATTTTTAAATAGGTTGGACAATTTTTATAAATGGCTGTTATGTATTCTTTATTTTTCATTTGAAATTTTTTTCGTTGAAACAGCTTAGATTAATCAAGGCTTCAAAATGTAATACTTTTTATTACATTTGTATGGGCTCCCACGTATAGTAAACAGAGAAGCTAAAAGTAGATTTTGCTTTATTTTCACAAATTATTCGGTAGATATTGTATGTTAGTGCTAAGAATTTTAATTCTCCTTAATTTTTAGCTACTGAGATTTAATATCACTTCTTCTTTTATTACCTTGAGCATGTAAGGCAAATACATTCAAAAGAGGTTTTCATTTTTCATTCTTTTCTTTCAAAAAATGTTTACTTAGTTGTATAAATTCTTAAATGCATTGTTTTATATAGAGAGCTTTTGTTCTGAATAATAGTTTAAATGCTCACAAATATTTGTTCATTTTAAATTGATTATTGCAAAATATTTGAACCGGGGAAAATTAAATAGCTTAAAGGGAGAAAAAATAATTTGAAAAAATTGTAAGCATAGAAAAACGTTTTATGCTACATTTTTAAAAACTGGAAATTAGAGAAAAACCTTACATTTTTTTTTATATGAGACATATTATTTTCAGAGACCATTTTACATGCCTAAACGGCCAAAGGAACAATTCTACGTTCAATTTAAAAAGTTAATTTATGTAAAGTGTTGAACCAAAAATAATAACAATATTTGGTGAATTCTTTCTTACTACGCCTTGTTGATAGGCTTGGGGTAGGCAGTCTCTAGATAGAAAAAAAATAATTGTGTTTACTAAAAAAAATGTCGTTTGGAGCTCGACAATCGTCAATCGCTACTGGATGAAAGCGCTCGCGTATGCATATTAATGGCTTTTTGATACCTTTGTTTCATTAGCAGTTACGCTCTTCTCTTTCGACCTCGGTTAGCCTTTTGGGAAATCCGACAGCATGATTTCCAAAAGGGAAAATATATATTTATGGTTTGTACTCTAAATCTCATATACAACTTTTTCTTCCAACATTCTGCATTGATTTCAAAGTTTTCCTTTTGAAAGTTGGTATCCTAAAGCAATCTTTTCGGGTTCATTTGGTTTCAACTCTCATTTTTTCAATATAAGAGTGTTGGAAAAAAAAAAAAAACCAAGGAAAATATTTTTTTAAAATGGAAAAAATAAACTGTTGTGCCGTCTGGTGGTCGAGAATGCAGATAAATTTTACCGAGTATCTCTCTCTCTTCAAATTTTCTTTTCAAGTAAGGATCAAAAGCATAATCCTTGACACAAACACACTCAAATAATAGCAAAAGTGAGAAAATAAAAATCAAGCATAAACTATTTGTTTTATTTGCTTAGATAGATTCTCAAAATATCAGAAAAGATTTCCATGATTTCAATTCCCAATTTTCTTCGGTATTTGTTAGTTATACCCGGGAAAAGTTAAAATTAATTCTGTTTATTTTGCTATGAGTTGAAATACTTTTCAAATAACTACGAAACTCGAAATTTAAAAAAATATTCAGACGCAATTGTAACAATGTAGAGACAAAAATAATAAGAAATTCAATAGAAAAATATTTTTTAGAGCGTTGAAAGCAAATACCAATACCAAGTCAAATAAAAAATCTTTCAATATGAAATATCATGTTGCTCTGATTATTTATAAAACGGTACATAAAGTGAGCGGGGAAAAAACCTTTGAAAAATCTAATAAGCGCACGGACACACATGAATTTTCAAGTAGCTTTTTAAATTTAGTTGTTGTTGTTTCTTATGCCACCAGATCTCGACTGTGTCAGATCTAGCCAATAAAATTCATCATGGCAAGGGGCTAGATGCACGTCTGTCATTAGCTGTAGCCTTGGGCACCATACAGGTGACAGTACGATTTAGCTCGGTTCTACCCCAATTTTAAGGGAGAATACCTAGGGGGGCCAGGGACTTCCCAACTCTCTTCCTCTTCACCAACTTCACGAGAGGACATGCGGCTTGACGGCTATTTCGCGTACCCCCCTGCCGCAAAGACTCTATACATTCACAAACATCCATACCTTCTCCGGGATTCGAACCCAGACCCTACCACACAGCAGTCAGCGTCGCTAAACACTATAGCGGATGGACGACATTTTATATTTGGAAACGGATTAAAATAACATGGTTTTTTTCTTAAGGCTTTATATCAGAGTTAAAATATTCAGAAAAAACAGTAGCTTCTAAAATACGCAATTTGAAGTTGTATGAAAGATTAAAAACAAACAAACAAGAGACTCGAATAAATCCAAATTAAAATATTCTAAAATACCGACCCCAAAACACCCAGAGTAGGGCATTATTTAATTCTTTTAAAGATAAACAAGTAATATATTTTTTAAAGTCAATTCTCCCACTTAGGTCAACAAAGAAAATTTTTATTTCAGTTAATGAAATTTAATGAATCTATATTTGTAAGAACTGTATGAACATCAAGTGTCCTCACTGCAAGTTTAACAAAACATATTTAAAGTAAAGAAAAAATTCGTTAGAAAAACCTAACTGGCGCCATCTGTTGGTGAGAGTTCTAACTTCCTCAGAATTAACGAAAAATAAATTTAAAATTAAAAAATAAAATTTAATTAATGAATTTATATTTGAAAAAACTTTACATCAAGTGTCATCCACTACAAGTTTAAAAAATGTATTTGAACTTGAATGGATGAATAAAAAGTATTTTATTAACGATTGAAAATTTGAACAAGAGACATACACATAAATAAACATATATACGGAGAGAGTGAACTAATAGCAGGAATTGAAAAAGAATTTTAATGTTATGCCACTGAAAATGCAATCTGAAAGTAAGAAAGGTGTCATGATCGCGAGCTTAGAGAGGGCTGAATAAGCTTAGAGAAAGGTTCACACACACACACACACACACACACACACACACACACACACACACACACACACACACACACACACACACACACACACACACACACACACACACACACACACATACATACACACACACACACACACATACACACACACACACACACACACACGCGCGCGCGCGCACACGCACACAGATGTCATTTGACATCGGTTCAAAATTACACCAATAGCCATCGTGTTGCTTTTAAGTGCCAAGTTAATGAACAATCTGGAAATAAGGAGTACTTATTCAGTTACTTCAGACAAAAACTCAAATAATGTTTTTTGCATTTTTTTTTATGTCGGAAGACAGTTAGTTTTTGTTAGTTTAAAAATGAATGAATGGTGATTTTTTTTTTAAATGAAAAATAATGATTCCACGGACTTAAGATTGGGGAAAAAAATTTAGTATCGAAAGTTTCTTTTGATTTTAAATTAACGCCCTATTGTAACAGCACTTTAATTATCCAAGTTTTGTAGTACGCTTAATCGACGATCTCCGAGCTCATTCCTCTTTATTCATTACTTGAGTGTTTTAAGGGATGTGTCAAATTGAATGAATTAGAGCTTTCCAAAAGATGCAGCTTAATCAGAATTTGGAACATTCAAGCATCGCTGCTCATCATTCGAAAGCCTCCTCATGTAACTCTTCATAAAAACAAATAAAAATGCTTAATTACCAACTGTACAAAACAAGATAAATCTATAGGAAATCAGAATAATTGCAATACAAATAAAGTACTTTCATTAAAATATATTAAAATTATTACTTGGATTGTGGTGTACATAAAAACAACGAGCTTTTCCAAAATGTTCCGAATTTCAAAAGATAACAACAAATAAATTCGAATATATAATTTAATGTTTGCTCATAAATCCCTCATTTGCTTATAGCTTTACTAATCTTTAAAATGAATTATTTAATCCTAAGACTGCCATTGACTCCACAATTCAGGCAACTTCGTTTGCAGTGGTTTCGAGCTAGAACGGTAAAGGGTCGTGTTCTCAGATAAATCACCATTCTGTTTGTCCAATGATAGTACCATTGCGGCCCAGTGTGGTGACAAGTCCAGTCAAGCCGCATGACAAGGCTACACCATAGTTTACAACTCCTTCGCATACGATAGCAGATCCCCTCAGGTTCGTATTTAAGGGACTATAGGGTAGTCATGCGGATGATGTGCTATGGTCAGCTCTCATCAATCGAACACTTCTAGAATATGATTAGGTGCCACTTTCCTGTCTTGTTACCGCCGCATTCAAAGAACGAAATGTGATAATTGGTTGGCTGGAAATAGAGAGCCATCGTATTCTTATTGGATCTATACCTAGAAGAGTTGTTTCATGCAACGCTGTCCGCAGTGGTCGCAGAACCTACTGAATTGACATTAATTTCTCGTTGGGTATATCATTTCAAAATAAACGTAGCTTATTGATCATCTCTCTTTATTTGTATTTGTCACTTTCTGTCCACTCCTTCTTGGTGTTGCATTTTAAATGTCATATAGGGTAAAATGTACAGAAATTGAGTCGCAGCATAGTCATAGGCCTTAAAAGAAGGACTGGGGTTGTTGACAAACGGCAAAATAGATTTAATGATATAATTCTACATACATAGAATTAAAATTTATGACAGTAAAATTTTAAATTTATAATTTATTTATCATATAGATAAAAATTATAATTTAGGCTTCTACACAAACTAATTATACAGTAACATTGAAGATTTAATCAATTGGAATATTTTTATGTAAAATTACAAATATTTTAAAATTATCAGACATTGGCAAAATATAAATAAAATCTCTACGTTTATTCTGTATTTTTATTTATCACACACTTTGCTTAAAAAAAAGATATGTAGACATAAAAATTTTGATGATAAAATTTTAAATGTATGATTTATTTATTATGAAGTTAGAAATGGTTTTACTTTAATGTTACTGTTTATATATATATATATATTATATAACTTGTGCGTAATTTTTTTTATCCATTGGTATTTTTTTATGTACTGTTAGAGACATTTTCAAATTTTGGGTATTGTCAAATAATATAAATACAGTTACACCTCAACTTATGGTACCTGGAGTTGCGCGATTTTTAAATCTAGTCGATTCGTTTTTTATTTGAAAGCTACAGAACTTGATTACTCTCTCACCGCTTCCACCAGTCTGATGAAATTGAAGAAGAGTTGTCGATCTTGCCAGGTAAATAAATTTTGAAGTGGATAGTGATAACGTCCAAGAACTGCTGGATTCCCGCAATAAGGAGCTGACGATTGATGAGCTCATAGAAATGCTTAAGCATGAGCAAGACAATACTTCCTGACACCCAGTTCAATCAGAAGATTGAATGGTGGTTGGGGAATTTGACAGAAGGCCTCAGTTTATTTGAAAAAAGGTGACATAATTTAGAAAATAGACTTCAACGAAGAGTTTATTGGTGTGTAACATCTTTCCTCTCGGTTGCTGGATATTTGTGGTAGTGATTTCGTGAAAAGGGACGGAAATGAGTAACAGGAAACCGGAGAAGCATGTGCTATTTGATTTGACCAATGAGCGCGCACGGTGGCATCGATCTCTTGGCCGTCCCCCCCTTCATAGCTTCTTTACTAATAATGACCTGCTTTGGGCAGGAGAGGGCTTACATTCTAAAATATCAATCCCCATATTAATCCTACGGTGCCATTTTTTTGATGATATGGAGTTGATATTTTGGGTATCTATAGTACTATATCTGTTTGGATAGGAAGTACAAGGACTCGACCCCCTGGTGCCTCCCCCCTAGACAGCATTTTGCCAATAGCTCGACACTTTAGCCTCTCAGTCGGCTCGAATCTAGCTCATTTGATCCCTCTGCCTCTATTGTATATTCTCACCAAATTTCTTGCTCATAGGGTCCCTCTTTGTATTTATATCTACGTTTTAAACTTTAAAAAACTTTTTAAAATCTGTAATATCTTGAAATGTATTTGAGTGTCTGCTTTGAGATTTGAACCACAGGTTCCCACGGTGAGACCCATCCATTTATCTACTTAGCTTTCGTTTTGTAGGCCTAGGGGCCTCCAGCACTAAAATATCATGTTCCCATGTTATTCCTAAGGGGTTGGTTAGAAATTTTGCCCCCCCCTTTAGAATTGAGCTAGGGTCTTGATATAAGGAGGTTCTCATATCGCGAGATATACGAGAGAAATCGACCTTCTCAGATACACCCTCCCCCCATCCGCTACAGGGGGCTATTTCCTTTAAATTTTGAATCCTAGGCCACCTTGGACATTCGTACCTGCCTGATTCGACATATATCCCCATGAGCTTTCTGAACAAATAATTTTGTTGCAATAATCCTATTCCTCCCCTTATTTCACGTTTTTAAAGTATTTTAAATTTTTTAAAATCGTCATTTCTCCGAGGATTTTTGAGTCTCTGCTTTGAAACTCTAACCATAGGTTCTCCTCGTCGAGCTACATCTTTTTGTCCAGTTTGTGCTATGGTAGTGTACTAGAATTAAACTTGGTCACTAAAATTAAAAAACTCATGTTAATCCTATGGGGTTGGAAGGTTTGGTGACATCACAAACTAAGTGAGATGGGATGATGATACTTGGGAAATCCCTCATCTTCGCTTAGTTCGGAGTTTTCTATGTTCGTTCTCGACACTGATGCCCCCGGAGAGTTAGTTTCGTTATTTCTTTCTGCCCTACCTTCGCCGTATTTGCATCTACAGGCCCAGGAGCTGGTGTTTTCGATTTGTCTCTTTTTTTCTCTACAAATAGGCTGGGTTTCCAGTTGCTGGGTGCCCCACTACTATTTTATTGAACTATTTTAAATTTTTTAAAATCGTAATAACTCTTTTTTTTTTTTTTTTGACGTCACAATCGGAATATTCACGGCCCATTCATGTGACCTTCTGACTAAGTCTCAGCTAGCTACTACACCATAGTTATCAAAAGAGTCTCCACTCTTCCCCAAATTGAACAAGAATAATTATTTTTGATAAAAATTGCATTACTCCTTGTGTTAAATAAATAAAACTTTCACACACACACACACACACACACACACATTAAAGATATAATTATTCTATAGAAAATTATTTCCAATCGTACCCGATTCATTTTTTTCAGGATTTAAGTTACTGTTGCTTATTTTTACCATGATAACATGTCAGATGTTGCACATCATATTGCGACTACTGTAAGGTTCGCTCGTTTATTTATTTATTTTAAAAAAAAGGAAGAAAAAAATTGTTGGCATGCTGCAAGAAAATTTTGCGAAAGGTTAAAAAAAAAAAAAAAAAAAAAAAATGGCAGTTATAGAGACTGCCGATAGAAGTGAAAACGTAGAACTTTTAGTATTAAAATTTTAAATTTCATAATGTTTGAATTAAAATTATCAACATCAATCTGGTTTTCACATCTATTCACACTCCAAGCAACAATTTATGCATGTTTATATGGTTTTTATTATTCAAATATATTACGGGCTGTACAAGATCATGACAAAATATAAATACAATTCAATTGAAATAACAATTAATATACAATCATATTATTTACGGATGGTATTTGTATTTACTTAAATTTATATGTACTTGATTTTTAACATTATTTTAATTGTTTGCATCATTGTCATCATTAATTTCAACAATACTTAGACTTTTTGTACTTTTGCAGAGGTTAAATATAAGAAAATAAATAATACAAAATGTTCAAATGCCAGAATAAATACGAAGATTTAAAATAATTTAAAATAATATAAAATTTTCAAACTCCAAAATAAATACGAGTAAGTAGGTAAGAAAAGCCGGTTCTGCGGTAAAGGCACAGGCGCAGGCGCAGGCACAGGCGCAGAGTTGAGTTGTTCCCTCCTGCTATGGTTTTGGTTTTCGAGTTGATAGGGGGAGTTGAGTTGTTTTCCTCCTGTGGATGCTGCGTGGAGTTGAGTTGTTTCCCTCCTGCTATGGTTTTGGTTTTCGAGTTGATAGGGGGAGTTGAGTTGTTTTCACCTGCTGTTGAGTTGTTTCCCTCCTGCTGCTAAGTTGAGTTGTTTTCTCCTGTGGAGGCACAGGCGCAGGCGCGGAGTTGTTTCCCTTCTGTGGATGCTGCGTGGAGTTGAGTTGTTTCCCTCCTGCTATGGTTTTGGTTTTCGAGTTGATGGGGGAGTTGAGTTGTTTTCACCTGCTGTTGAGTTGTTTCCCTCCTGCTGCTAAGTTGAGTTGTTTTTTTAAATGTGTAAAAAAAGTTTATTGAAATGTTTAAAGTGCTCATGGCGCCACCTATTGGTTAAACTATACACTAATTATTAGATTTTAAAATGATTGAAAAAATAACGCTCAAATAAAAAAAAAATAATAAATCCAGATTCAAACTCACAGCCCCAGAACAAAATGTCTCCATAGGACAATAGTTTTTCAGTTACGCTAACCATTGTCCTATGAAGGCATGCAGACCTGAAGAAAACTTAAGTTTATATAATCTCATGAATTTAATTTTGCAGGCGAAGCAGATGGCGACATTTTCTTAATTAAAATGAAATAAAAAAAAATATTTCACTTATATTATTTTAATAATTTGTAAATTTTAATGCGGTATAATGATTACACATACACAGTAAAAATGTGACGTAGAATACTCGTAATCAGCGTGTGAACGGTTTACGATTGAACTTGTCTTAGCTTGTCTGATCTTGATTCTACAAGACGGCGACTGAATTCTACGTCAGAAATTATCTCAATGCTTAGAGTGGATGGATACATTGCTTTCAACCACTCAGCGAACTCCGTTCAAGTGTAATTCGGTCAATATGCTTTAGACCCTTGTCACATCTTAGGTTCAAGATTCATTTCGTTTGTCAGTACTGCGACGGACTGTATTCGAAAAGGAAAAAAAAAAATTGACAATGTCTGAAACACATAGCGAACAACGAAAGCTTGGAAAGGTCGTGGAATCTTCTGCAAATAAGAAAGCAAGAAGAGAAGTTTCAAAAGTAAGTAACAAAATTAAATAAATTTGATATGTAATGTTTATAATGTTTTTTACACTTTTCTAATCCTCATTAATTTTGGTATATTATTTTCAGAAGTATGGAAAATTTACCGAGGATTGCATACCAGATGGAGTATTTCCAATTGGAGATGATGTTTTTGTCTTTGCAAGCATCTATTATGATTCCGTATCAGTACACATAAGGCGTTTCAAGAAGTATGGAAAAACCTACTACCCAACTCCTGAGGGAATAACATTAGACCCACAGTGGATCGAATATATCATGCGTAAAAAGAAAGTACCGGAATCACTGGAGGAATTACCGAGTGGACTTTTCCCTCCTGAACGGCACATTCAAATAACAAGTGAGAACTTCACTAATTTTACTTTTAAGCGCATTAAATACGGTCCGAATAAAGAGCCTACTTTTAAAGAAATCAGCATATCCCGAGAGCAGTGGGCTGAAATGATTGAAAAATATGGTGCTATTGAAAATGCCGTTATAGACAATGTATTTCTGTGTATGGACTTTTTAACTGCATATAAAACCTTCTGTGAAGGTCCCATAGAAAACGCATTACCTTTTTCTTTGGACGTTAGTCTGGGTCAACGATACTTGACGCAAATTTTGAAAAAATCTATTTGTAGCCTCCTGAACGAAAAAGGACTGAATCAACCTCAGAAACTCGCTGAGGAGTTATGGGGGAACCGAGAAGAAACATTTAATTCACATGTTTTGTCACTGGAAGCTAATGAGATAGCTGATTATTTTTATAATAATCTTTTTGAAAATGTACACTTTTTACTGTTAAAACCTGTAAATTATGTAACTGAAAATTTTTTGGAAAATCTTCGCTTAGATATTATTTTAAGAGAAGTAAGAGATATGTTATGTCCATCTGATTGTTTTGAATATTATGAGGATTTTGTTTAAAAAATATTGCATACTGACTTTATAAGTTTTACACAGTATTTTGTTCCTATAAATCTGAATAAAATGTTTTTTTTTTTTTTATGCTTGATTTGAGTTAATATCATTTTTGTTGTTTGTTAGTTTAATATTTGTGTTGATATAATATTTGTGTTTGTATAAGTTTCACGTTTAAAAAAACAAATAAGAGTATTTTGTATAAAAGTAAGGAAAATTTATGCTCATGCTTTTAAACATAATCCCTTTGCCTTTCCCAAAAAGTATAAATTGCATAACTATTCATTGTAATAGTCATTCAATCAAGTTCTGTTCGTCGGTAACAATGTATCAAGATTTAGCAGCGTTTTACGAAAATCCCGAAGTTCCAAGTAGCTTCGGAGGTGTGGAGGCATTACATCGCTCTTTAAAAGGGAAATATAGTAAAAAAGATGTAAAGCATTGGTTATCACAGAAAGATGCTTACACTCTTCATAAACCTGTTCGGCATAAGTTTCAGCGGAATCGAGTATTTGTAAGTGATATTGATCGTCAGTTTCAAGTGGATTTAGTCGATATGCAATCTTTAGCAGAATTTAATAAGGGTTATAAGTATTTGTTAACTTGCATTGATTTATTTTCAAAATTTGCATGGGCAATTCCTCTGAAAGATAAATTTGGAAAAAGTGTAAAGTCTGCGCTAGAAATTATTTTTAAAGAAAGGAAGCCTAAAGTGTTGCAAACAGATGCCGGTAAGGAGTTTTTAAATAAAGTAGTTCAAAATTATTTGAAAAATATGAGTGTAAAATTTTTTTCTACAAATAACGAAACTAAAGCTAGCGTAGTTGAAAGGTTTAATCGGACGTTAAAAACAAAAATGTGGAAATATTTCACCGAATTTAATACTAAAAATTACATTGACGTCATTGATAAATTAATGCACAGTTATAATCACTCGTATCACCGTTCAATTAAAATGGAGCCTGCTTCTGTAAGTAGGCATAACAGGAAGCAAGTATTAAATAATTTATATGGTGATCTAAGAAATGAGAAACCTAAAGCCCCTAAATTTAAAATTGGCGATGTTGTGCGCATTAATAAGCAAAAACTTCTCTTTGAAAAAGGATATGAACAAAACTGGAGTCGAGAACTTTTCGCAGTTTATGAAATCGTGCAAAGAATTCCGATCGTTTATAGATTAAGAGATTTACAAGGTGAAGAGATTAAAGGTACTTATTATGAAGCAGAATTACAAAAAGTTGTCGACTCTGGTTTCTATCCTGTAGAGAACGTCATCAAACAAAGAAAAAGACGAGGAATCACTGAATATTTTGTTAAATTTTTAGGTTATCCTGAAAAGTTTAATGATTGGGTGACTGATATTCAAAAAGTATAAATAGTTAAATTTTTTTCTTACGGACTCATTTTCAAAATGTCTTTCTACGTAACATTACCTTCTGATAGCTCTATGCATTTCTTTCCAGAAAACAAAATATCTCATTTCAAAACTCAGTTACCCTCCCCCGTTTATTTAAATGGTGAATGGGAAGTGGGATTGTCTGAAATCATCTACCCTCATTCTTGGCTTAACGTAAATGAAACTAACAATTATTTTCGATACAAAGTGGGTGACGGTAATATTTCTTCAACCGTTAAGCAAACAATTGATGTGGGGTGTTATGAAACAATGTTTGATATTATATCAGCCATACAGCTTGCTTTACCAAAAAATCCTAGTCGGTTCACAATAACTTACAATAAAGCATCGAAACGGGTGAAAATGAATGCGATTCGAGGTAGCAGTCTTCATTTAGAGAACTTAGGAGAATTGTTAGGGTTCAAACGCAATGCAATCATAACGGGTAATATGAAAAGCGAATTCGTTGCTGATGCATGGTCTAATTTTTCGGTTTTTTACGTTTACTCGGATCTAATTTCACCTCAAATTGTGGGAGATACACAAGCTCCTTTATTACGAATCGTTCGAACTAAAGGTGAAGACGGGGAAACGATTAGTCAATATTATGATAGACCTCAATACTTACCTTTAGTGAGACACTCGTTTCAGACGATTCAAGCTGAACTGAGACTCAATTCAGGTGATTTTGTTCCCTTTGAAAGAGGTAAAGTGATCATAGTGCTTCATTTTCGCATGAGACAAATACTATAAATAAAGCAGTGCTTTTCTCATACCCTCATTTGAAGATAAAAGCGCCAAGATGAGCTTACCATACGTTTGCTGTACTAAAAGATTTGAGGACCATTATGCAGGTCAGATCGGCTCGGGTCTGACTCATTACAAGGGCATTAGTTTTCAAAAGGGTTATGGAATCGGAGGAATATTTCGCCGATTGTTTAGAGCGGCCTTACCTTTTTTAGTAAAAGGAGGTAAAACTATTGGAAAAGAAGTATTAAGGACAGGGAGTCGTGTTGCCTCTGATGTATTGTCAGGAGAAAAATTTAAAGAAGCCGTAAAAACAAGAAGCAGAGAAAGTGGGAAAAAATTAGCTCAGAAAGCTATTGATAGAGTTCAATCTATGGTGGGGAAAGGACAGTATAAAAGAAAGTGTAAGAAACAGAAAAAATTCATTTCATCCAAAGCACGTAAAGTGAGTGTACGCGATATTTTCGATTCGTAAAAATGGCATTTATTCTCAAAGATTCTCCTGAATGTGTTAAATCTGAATTGGAACTTTTCAACTTACCCGGTACTCAAACAGTTATTCAAGATGGGCAGTGGAAACAATTTCACCCTCTTTCTAACGTTTTCGATAACGCACCTGTAGAATTTCACATTTCTGGAAGTGCAGAAGATTACATAGATCTCAGTCAAACACAATTATATGTAAAAGCGAAAATAGTAAAAGTGGACAATACACCTATTACTAAAGATGATACTATAGGACCTGTGAATTTATTTCTACATTCATTATTTTCTCAAGTAGATGTATCCTTAAATGATCGCGTGGTTTCCAATTCCAGTAATACATATCCCTACCGATCTTATATTGAAACTCTCTTAAACCATGGATACGACAGCAAAACTTCCCAATTAACGGCTGAACTATTTTACAAGGATTCTGATGATGGTCTCAAGAAAAGAACTGAATTTTTTAAAGAAAGTGCAACTGTAGACATGATTGGTTGCATACATTCAGATTTATTTCATCAAGATCGTCTTTTACTCAATTTAGTGGATTTAAAAATAAAATTAATACGAAGCAAACCCGAATTTTGTTTGCAAGGATCTGTAGGATTTAAAGTTGTTTTGGATCATGTTTCTTTATTCATACGAAAAGTTCGCGTGAATCCTGGAGTTATTCTTGGTCATGCGAAAGCGCTGGAAAAAACAAGTGCAAAATATCCCATTAACCGAGTTCTGTGCAAAGTGTATTCGATTCCTAAAGGAAGCATGTCTTTTATTCAAGATAACATATTTTCAGGCCAAATGCCGAAAAAAGTTTTTGTAGGATGCGTTGATAATGAAGCTTTTCACGGCGCATTTTCAAAATCTCCCTATGAGTTTAAACATTTTAATTTAAATTTTGTTGGAGTGTATGTGGATGGACAACCGGTGCCTCACAATCCATTAGAACTCGATTTTTCTAAAGATCAATACATACGTGCCTATCAAACTCTATTCGTTGGGACAGATCGAATGGGTCAAGACAGAGGTATATTTATTTCTAGAAAAGAATATAAAGATTCAAATACATTATTTGGATTTAACCTCTCACCAGATTTATGTTCCTCAGGAGAACATTTAAGTTTGATAAAACATAGCAATTTGCGATTAGAACTAAAATTCAGCAAATCTTTAGAACAAACCGTATGTGTTATCGTTTTCGCCGAGTTTGAAAATTTAATCGAAATAAACAAATCGAGAAATATCTTGTATGATTTCGGAAATTAAAGAATGGATGGAATGCAACTGTTTACAGTCTTATCTCAAGAGAAGGCCACGTCCCCCTATTTCCAAGGTGTTTATTCTAGAGATACGATCCCTCCTCTGCAAGAAAACATGTGTGCTATTGTAAATTCTGATGACTCATCGCAGCCTGGAACCCACTGGTTAGCATTATTTGTGAATGATAAAAGAGAATTAGAATTTTATGACTCGTTTGGACAACCTCCTGCATTCTATAACATTAGTACTACTACCTATTTAGATGTATTATGGAATTCCAAAGTGTTTCAATCACCAACATCCAATGTTTGTGGACAATACTGTATTACTTTTTATTCAAACGCAGCCAAGGCTATTCTATGCATTATATTTTAAATCAATTGTATATAAATTATTTTATTATGTATCAATTTGTAAAGAAGCGATATGGTGTAAGATTTGTGTTTAGAAAATAAAAAAATAAAAAAAAAATGGAATGAAACTAAATATTTGTGTCTTTTATTTTTTTCCTATTATATTCTTTTATTTTTCCCTAAAAAAATTACTATTTTTTTTCTATGATAAATTTTTTTTTTCTCAAAAAAAAAAAAATTAATATAATTTTTATAATAATTTTCCCCTTAAAAAATTCATATTTTTTTCTATGATAAAATATTTTTGTTCCCTAAAAAAATTAATATTTTTTTTCTATGATAAATTTCTTTTTCTCAAAAAATTAATATAATTTTATTTAATTATCATCTATTTGAAACTTTTAAATTTTATTAAATAAGTATATTTTCACCTGCAAAAGAAAACTGTTCAAATCATAAAGAGACATTTTTTTTAAATCAAATGATTATCATTTATTTCAAAGTTTCAACCATGCATTTCTGCGAGCATACATTATTGGTTTTTTGATAATTTTGTTATTCTTATACAATTTTTATTTACATCTAGATGTTTCGGTAAATTTACATCATTCAAAGCACTTAAAAATACATATCTTCCTTCAGGTGCCGATTTTCGGTTCCGTAGA